>QLOS01002681.1:0-10405 GCA_003313725.1 Russula sp. MG48 | reverse complement strand
GGAACCAGCGCGCGAGACGAAGAAAACCTGAGAATAATCGCTCAAAGAGAGTACAGTGAGCGACCAAATCAAAGAGCCAGGAGAGGCAACCCACCAAACAACAACCAAATTTACCGACCCCCTCAGAGACACAATGACGACGCTCAACGTAGACTTCACGGCCGACCGGTGGGAAGCGCTCCACCCCCGTACAGACGATGATCTCCCCCTCCACGTCAAAGGAGAGGCCTTCTGGATCGATTACGGAGAGCTGGGACGGAGCGCATATCATATCATCGACGAGAACGGAGTAGAGTGGCCGCTGGAATTCATAAATGACGACTGGCACTTCCTGACCTGGGGGGCAACAGGGTACCGCACCAGAGCAAGCGCAAAACTGGTACGCGGCACCAACAAGCTCGGATGGTGGGAAGAGGGCGACAGTCAACATCCACAGAATAGGAAGGGAAAAGGAAAAGCTACTGACCTTCACTCCCCGCAAGAGGTGGAGAAAAAGGACAGCAGCACGGACACGGAGCCAGAAGAAATGGGCCTGAGCCCTACTCTGGGACGCAGGCGACGCGACTCCCCCATGCCTGGAGGGCTGGCATATGGACTAGACCTGGAAGAGCGCATCCTGTCCAAGCAGGTTGAACAGGTCGCCAGCATGGACCCTGGGGACTTCGGGGAACCGCTGCCCGAGTACGGACAAAGGCCGGCCATGACGCACGCCGCAGCGACAGAAGTCGCGGTTGAAGGGATTGTGGTTGAACCCCTCGTAACGCAGGCCGCGCTAGGGGCCACCAGAGGCATCAACCCAGCCTTCACAGCGGGAAGAACGCCGGTGTTCCCTGGAGCATCCATCCGCACAACCTTCACAAACCCCATCAATCCAGCCTACATTCCTGTTCGCCCGTGGAGCGCAGGGGCCCGAGCGCGCGGCGTAGCCGCCGCCGCAGCCGCAACTACAACTGCGCCTGCCACCGCCGCCGCCACGACGACAGGAGGAACCGGCACGGGGAATGGAGGCGGAATGCGAGGGAACCCTCCAACCGTGTTCGAAGGGGACCGATCCAAAAGCGACCAGTTCCTACGAGAATTCAGGATCTGGAAAATGTCGAACAGAGAAAATAGTTCGATGAAAACCCCCCTTGATCGCGTGGGTTTGGCCTTGAGCTTGATACGCGGCCCGCACGTCAACGATTGGGTGGAAAGAATGCTGGATGACCTCGATGCCGCGCAAAGGGGGCCGCACGCCATACCTGCTACGGAGGAAGCACTATGGACCATGTTCGAGACAGGCTTCAAAACGGCGTTCACTGACACCACAAAAAAGGCAAACGCCCACCAAAAGTTACTTCAATGCAAAATGATAGGAGACGATCTGGACACTTACATCGCCACCTTCGACCATTGGCGCACGCTCGCAGGATGGGGCGCCGACGACGTGGGAACAATCACCCAGTTCCGCCGCGGACTGAAGGACCCGCTACACCGCGCCGTGCTGGAGAAAACAGATCCTCGACCCACAACCATGAGGGGTTGGCAAGCCGCCGCGCGCAAACAGCACGAACTGTGGGCAGAAGTGAAAAGCAGCCTGAGCAGTTTCCAAAACCAGGGCCCCGCCACGAACTCGCAGCGGTGGTGCCAAGCACTTGGAAAACCGCAGCAGACCACAGGGAATCGCAGCGGTGGACCTAAAATCGTACCCATGGACGTCGACAGCATGCGCATCGCGGCCCTCACCCCAGAAAAGCGACAGAAACTCAGCAGCGAAGGACGCTGCTTCTACTGTGAGAGGCAGGGGCACATCAGCAAAGCGTGCCCTAAGAAAATAGAGGACCAAAAGAAAAACCCACCAAAGAAGGAAGGAACGCGCGGCCGTCAAGAAACGAGCGTGCGCACTACCGAGGTGGAGGAGGCCGCTGTGGAAATTAGCAGCCTGGTGGAACAGATAGGAGGAATGAAACAAGAGGAGAAAGACGAAATGTTGGACGCCTTGATCCTGAAGGGTTTTTAAATGGCTCTCACCACTCGGCCTGGGTGAGAGCACGGAGTATGCGCATCATGTATATCAGTGAAACTAGCTCAATCGAAGTACCATTCACCTTTACATCTGCGCAAGGGAAGGCCGACGAACGCGCACTGCTCGACAGCGGCGCAACCGAAAACTTCATAGACTCGCGTATGGTCCAGCGTCTGGGGATTGGCCTCAGAACAATGGCAGAGCCGCGGCGCGTCTTCAATGTAGATGGGTCAGAGAACATGGCCGGCACGCTGAGACAATACTGCACCCTGAGGATCAGAAAGGGGGACAAGGAAGCCCTGCAAAAATTCTATGTTACAAGCCTGGGGAGCGACCGCGCCATCCTAGGATACCCATGGTTGAGGAAGTTCAACCCCAGCATCGATTGGGCCAGGGGAAACGTCAGGGGACCACCAGTCCGGATAGAAACCGCCCTCTTCAAGTGGGCCAGAGAGCGAGTGGTGGCCAGAATAATCAAAGCCGCGCGGCGAGAACAGGCGTGGGAAGAGGGGGACGAAATCATCGGCTTCATTCGCCCAACCCCCAGACTACCCAAAGAAACGGAGACAAACAAGCGCAAGCAACCGGCAGAGGACCTAACCGGTTTACCGGACCACTACCGGTCACACGCGCGGCTCTTCTCAGAACGTGCCGCGCGGCGCTTCCCACCGGCCCGAGCGGAAGATCACGTAATCAGACTCAAACCCGGCGCACCAGACTCCATCAACACAAAAGTATATCCTCTGACACGCGCGGAAGCGCAGGCAGAGCAAGAGTTTGTCAGGAAAAACAAGGAGCTAGGGCGCATTCAGGACAGTGATTCACCATGGGGAGTGTCCTTCTTCTTCAGGAAGAAAAAGGATGGTTCGCTGCGACCGATACAGGACTACCGCCCGGTGAACCAATGGACAGAGCGAGACGTGTACCCCATGCCGCGCATAGAACAGATACTAGAGGAACTCCATGGCAAGACGCTGTTCACTACCCTAGACCTACGAGATGGATACAACAATATCCGCGTATGCCCCGAAGACAGGTGGAAGGCAGCGTTCAAAACCCCAAGCGGATTATACGAACCAACCGTCATGTTCTTCGGCATGACCAACGCACCAGCCACCTTCCAGCGCGTCATGGATCGAACCCTGAGAACCATCAAACACAAGTATCCAGGAATGGTCTTTGTATACATGGATGACATCCTTGTGGCCACCACGAATGACCATGCGCTACACCGACAGATCGTAAACGAGATCATGGCCCAATTGACCAAGGAAGACTTCTTCCTCAAACTCAGCAAATGCCACTTCGAGAAAAAGGCAGTAAATTACCTAGGAATCAGAATAGAGGAAGGAGTCATCCGCGTGGATCCCACCAAGCGCGACGGTCTGGAAGACTGGCCAGAGGAGCTACACAACCTAAAACAAGTACGAAGCACCCTGGGCGTCTTCGGCTACCACCGACCGTTCATCCCAGGGTACGCAACCATCATGCGCCCTGTACAACACCTCACAAAAAAGGGAGTGGACTTTGTCTGGACCAAGGAATGTACGGAGGCAATACGCACCCTGAAACGAATCCTGTCTGGTGACCCAGTACTGAAAAGACCAAATTACGATGCCCCATTCATTCTAGAAGTCGACGCCTCACAGTACGCCCTGGGAGCAATCCTGTATCAACCAGAAGGGGATAGCAAGCCCCGAGTGGTGGGATATTACTCCAAAGCGCTCATCCCAGCGGAGCGTGGATACGACGTGTACGATCGGGAACTCCTAGCGTTAGTAAAAGGCCTGGAACACTGGCGACACCTCCTACTAGGATCGGAACACGTCACAAAGGTCTACACTGATCACAAGAACCTGCAGTACTATCGGCAACCCCAGAAGCTCAACAGACAAGTGGCACGCTACATTCCGCGACTAGCGGAGTACAACTTCGAACTGGTACACAAGCCAGGCGCGACCAACCGAGCAGACCACCTCTCACGACGACCAGGATTGGACAAAGGGGCCAACGACAACGAAGACGTGGTCGTCCTACCAGACCACCTCTTCTGCCGCGCATTATCACTCTCCAATCTGGAGAACAGGGTCCGCATGGCCCAGAAAGACTCCAAGGTGCTGATGGAAGCATGGAGGAAAGAACACCTGATCGAGCACGAAGGGGAGGGATGGACCAAGACAGGGCGGCTGGTCGTCCCCGATTGGCCGCAGCTAAGACGCGAACTCCTGATCGCCCACCACGACCATGTGGCCGCAGGACACCCCGGAATTGCCAACACCATAAAGGCAATAGCCAAGGACTACTGGTGGCCAGGACTGAGACAGTTCGTTAGCAACTATGTGAAAGGGTGCGCAACCTGCCAAGCCACCAAGCCGGGAACAAACAAGCCGCGCGTCCCCCCTTTCCCCATCACAACCCAGGAAAGGAACGTCCCGTTCGCGACCATTGCATTAGACCTGATCACAGACCTTCCCCCATCACAAGGATATGACTCCATACTCACCATCACCGATCACGACGTGACCAAGGCGGCCCTATTCCTCCCATGCAACAAGACGATTGGGGGGGTAGGCGTGGCCACCCTCTACGCCCAACATGTGTTCCCACACTACGGAGTCCCCCAGCGAGTGATCTCAGACAGGGACCCTCGTTTCACATCCCAGTTCAGCAAGGAGCTGTGCCGCCTCCTAGAAATCGATCAAAACATAAGCACGGCATACCACCCTCAGACGGACGGACAATCAGAACGAACCAATCAATGGCTGGAACAATATCTACGGATCTACGGCAACTTCCAGCAAGACAACTGGGCCCACTGGCTGCCGCTGGCGCAATACGTACACAATGCTTGGCCTAGCACAGTCACAGGGTTCACCCCTTTCGAGCTACTCATAGGATGTACCCCCCAATTGCGCACACCTGCTCAGATCGACTCAAAGGCGCCAGAAGCGGAGCAACGGGGTCGACAGCTACAGGAGGTCCGCGTGCAAGCCCAGAATGCCATCAAGCATGCGCAGATGATGGTGTTGCGACACGCCGAGCAAAGAGCAGGACGACACATCTTCCAGCCACACAAGGAGGGTGACAAGGTCTGGCTAGAAGGGACCAACTTGCGACTGTCGCACCCCACAAACAAGCTGGCCGCACGGCGATACGGACCCTTCAGGGTCCTCCGTGTGATCTCCCCCGTGGTGTATCAGCTGGAGATCCCTGGCACATGGAAAATCTTCAACACCTTCCATGCGTCACTCCTTTCACCATATAGGGAGACGGAGGAACATGGGCCCAACTTCCTGGAGCCACCGCCTGAACTGATCGATGGGGAAGAACAATATGAAGTGGAGCAGGTGCTGGGCGCAAAGAAGATAAGGCGGAAGCTTCATTTCCTGATCAAATGGAGGGGATACGCCGAAGCGCACAACACCTGGGAGCCAAAGGGGAATGTGAACACGCCGGAGCTCGTGAAAGAATTTTACCAAAAGAACCCTTCGGCGGCACGCTCAACAGTACTTAAGGAGGGAACGGACGAGGATCCAAGCAACATGAATTCTCGTCCTTCTTCTTCCCCCTCGCCCCCACACCGTCCACGCGTCTCCATCACCAACGCCGCACATGCCGAGGGTCAAGAAGGAATCGAAGAAGTCCTCGCAGGGACCGCCCCCAGCGTTGCGGTCCACTACGACCCCCAAAACCCCTACTGGTCGCAAGAAACACGCGTCGCCAGCCGCGAGACCGCGTATGACGACTACATCCGGGACCCGGTACCTCGCACCACCGCTGCCAACGACTCCCCCAGCATCACCACCGCCGCCTCCCATGGAGACGAAGGCGGACTGAGCGGCCATACGCCCGTGGCCCATGCGCAACCGGGCCGCGTACGCCGCTTCCTATCAGCGGCGGACGCAGAGCGAGCCCCCACCGACCACAGCAACGACGGAGCCAGTACCCCTGATCACATGTCAGGTACTGATGACTCCGTGGGGGGAGCCGATTGGTACGTCAATAGAGAAGTTAGGTCCCCGCGAGGTGTGGAGGTCACGGGGGGAGTGGACCGCGGCACACAGGCAGTGGAGCCGTCGGTTTGGGAAAGGTACGACCCGAACGACCACGATCAAGGCGACTCGTTGTACCCTGACGTAAGCGACCCCACCTTCGATTGACAGAAGCGAGGCGAGGGCGCCTCGCCTAAGGAGGGGGGCAGTGCCACGGTTCGGACTCACACTACTTTGTTTCTACTGTACCATCACATGTCATGTGACACCAGGCGTCACATGACCTTTCCCATTTCATCCCAGGTCCCCCCTCCCGCGCCGAGCGACAGCAGAAGGCGCAGGGGGACGCGTGTCTCCCTTTTCCCCTCCTCCTCCCATGACTCGTGTGGGAGCCATGCTTACTCACTTACTTACTGCGGACTGCGGAACGAGATCAGCTTACTCAGGGCCGTCCCGGCGATGACGCGTCGGGGGTCCCGCATGTGTATATAAAGACAAGAAGCTTAGAGGCCTATCCTCTAAGCTTCAGCTTAACTTTCCATCTACGCACACTTGTCTCCTCTTTAGTATATCAGCTTGGTACTAAAGAATCACCTGCTTGTCTCGTCCGATCTCATCTCTACCCCGCGTGCCCTCATAAGCGATAAGGCGTAACTCTGCTTGAAGCAACATCAAGCCAGAGTCCCGCCTCACCGCTTACTCATCCATATCGAATCGTCCCAAGTTGACTTGTGACTCGCATCCTCGTTGACTTCAAGTCTTGTCTTGTGTTTACGTCGACGTCCCGTGCGTGACGTAGCAATACGTGCCCCCACAGCCCCGAGAACGGAACCTGACCGCCCCTCGTCACCCCCCTCATCACAGTCACCCCCCTCATCACTTCCAGAGTCACAACCTGTCGTAACTGCACTGTGCCGCTCAACACGTCCCCACGCCGTCGCGCCCTCTCGCGAGGAGACTGACGACGGTTTGCGCCATGGCAGAGCTCTCGCCCGTGCGATCGAGCAGGCGCGTGCCACCGCACAGAAAACAAAGCCATTATCCCCGCCTAGCGATGACACACTCGACACAGCAAGGGACGCGGCAATGTTAGTGGACATTGATTCGCCCGACGATCCCAGCTGGGAAACTGCTCTCGCATCTCCGGACAGAGACGCATGGCTGCGTGGCACTGAAGAGGAGCTACGTAGCTTGCGTGAGATGGAGGTATACCGTCTCGTGCCCCGCTCCGCCGTCCCTTCGAACCGAAAAGTGCTAAAAGGGAAGTTCGTATGCCGATTGAAGCGCGACGAGCACGGCAACCCTGTGCGCCATAAGGTATGCTGGGTGGCCAAGGGCTTTCAGCAGGTTTGGGGGAGAGACTTCACCAAAACCACATCCCCAACAGCCAGACTTGAGTCCATCCGCGCCATCCTACACATCGCTGCCACGAACAACTGGCACATCGAGCAATACGATGTCAAAACCGCCTTCCTCAATGGTGTCCTACCAGATGAGGAAGTCCAGTACATGGAACAACCCCCTGGTTTCCACGAACCAGGCGCGGAAGATCATGTCTGGATGCTCCAACGTGGCCTATACGGAATGTGCCAGGCATCTCGCATCTGGAACAAGACCCTTCACTCTTCATTCCTGGAATGGGGGTTCAAACGGCTTGACTGCGAATGGTGCGTCTATTACCGCCACAGCGACTCCGGCACATCCCTTGTGGGCATCCATGTCGACGACATGCTGGCCGCCTCCTCGTGCGATGCTGAAGTTGCGCGCTTCCGCGCCGAGCTGGAATCGAGGTGGCAAATCAGCTCTCTTGGGGAAGCCAAGCACGTCCTGGGAATAACCTTGCATCGCAACAGAGACAGGTGAACCATCGACTTGTGTCAGACGACCCTGCTCGACAAATTAGTCACCACTTTCGGCCAGACCGACGCCAAGCCCGTTAGCACCCCCATCGCGCACGGCGCACTGCTGATCCGACCTGGCCCGAACGATTCAGTTGACGATGAGGAAGCTGCCCGCTTACAGTCACTACCCTACCATTCCCTCGTCGGCTCACTAATGTACATCGCCGCAGGGACTCGACCCGACATCATGTTCGCTGTAAGCAAACTGAGCTGTTTCCTAGACTGCTATCGCGAGGAGCACTGGAGAGTGGCTTTGCGCGTTCTACGGTACTTAAAGGGCACGCGCGACCTTCGTTTAGTCCTGGGAGGGGGGGATGAGACGCCATCTCTTGTTGGCTACACGGACTCTGACTACGCGAACGACCCAGGACCCCTAGGCCGACGCTCTGTGGGTGGCTACTGCTTCTTCCTAGGTAGCAGCACCATATCCTGGTCGTCCAAAAAGCAGCGGACTGTGGCTGACTCCACCTGCGCCGCGGAATACATCGCAGCTTCGGAAGCAGGGCGCGAACTCATATGGCTTCGTGGACTGCTCACCGGTCTCGGCTTCGAGCCCCCACACGCCACCCCGCTTCTGTGCAACAACAGCGCCGCGGTCCTTCTTTGCGAAGACCAAGCATATCATAGTCACGTCAAACATCTTGACGTGCGATATCACTGGATTCGTGAACAGGTCGATGCGCAGAAACTGATCATAATGCACATCGGCTCGCAGGACAACGTCGCGGACATTCTCACCAAGGCCCTGCCCGGCCCAGCATTCCAGCAATTATGGGGATATCTGGGACTTCGAGCTCAGGGGGAGTTCTAATGCGCCTCTGAACCTGCGGTTCAGGGCGAGGGGGAGTATTAGGACGTGATCGAATGATCACGTCTGATCACGCCGAGATACATCCGAGTTATGCCCACGATACGTCCAAACACATACGATACATCCACACGTTTGGTATACATACCCTACAGATAGATAAAAGGACGATAGTACGATACAGTAAACCCTCAGCTTGATATATTGTAGCTGAGGGTAAGTCCGCTCATTAAACATACCGTACCGCCTACAGTCACTTACATACACAATAGCTTACGCATCACAGGTCTGTATAGCACAGCACCAGCTTGATATATTGTAGCTGAGGCTTACGCGTCACAGTTTTAATACGAGAGTGATCGAGTGACCTCCAAGGAGGAACACCAATACGACCGCACTGGGAATCTGCGACGTTTACCTGCAAGCGATTTTCATGGTATGGGCCAGCGGCGCCAGCTGGCAAATCGTTGAGGTACCGCCAACCCGTCACGTGGCCACTCGAAGTGAAGTTGCAACAGCTCCCGTTCGGCGTCCACTGATCTAGAGCTGAAACCTGAAGGCGTAGTTTCGCGTATTCGGGACGGAACGCCCATTTATATCGCCGGACGAAGTTGAGTGCGAGGCGCGGTGCTGGCAGTCAGTGTGCTGTACCGATTACGTTTAGGTTGTGAGTGCAGTATGGGGGCATTTCTAGAGATCATACCATGTACATTGTGATTGGAAGGAGTTAACGCATGAAGGACACAACTTTCATCGACACTGTCCGCGCTACATCACGGCAAGCAGCCATTTCAGCAGATTTGATTACTGTAAATGTGGAATCCAAGTGAATTCGAGCGAATTACTGTAAGGCATGATGTCATTCTTTGTTCCCGCATTATGTCATCCACGCTGTTCAATTTATCCTTAAAACTCGTTGCCGCCCATCTGCCACTCGTTGCCTCACGCTGCCAATCGTTGGGCCAACAATCACCAGATTCACCACATCCACAATCACTCTTCACTGTTGGGTTCACGGGGGTGACCCTAGTGTCACCTTTTCAGTCAAAGTTGCTTCGACAAGGACCGTTGAGGACCTCAAGGCCGTGATTAAGGAAAAAAGGCCCCTCACGTTCCAACACGTCGACGCTGACACCCTCCTTCTTTGGAAAGTTTCCCTTGATCTTGACATAAATCTCGCAAGCAATCTGCGCAACCTCGTTCTTGTTGGTGAACCGCTGTCGTCATGGACGAAGTTGTCGTCAGTCTTTTCAGACCAGCCGACGGCTGACTGCCTTCATGTTGTCATACAATATTCTACCCGTGAGTAGAGGTCCATTTCTACCTGACATTCTTGACGCTTTGTGACTTC
The DNA here is from genome assembly GCA_003313725.1 of Russula sp. MG48. Taxonomy (NCBI): domain Eukaryota; kingdom Fungi; phylum Basidiomycota; class Agaricomycetes; order Russulales; family Russulaceae; genus Russula; species Russula sp. MG48. The sequence continues at coordinate 348 of QLOS01002681.1, read as the reverse complement.
AGTAGACTCTCACCGAAGATTGGATCCCGACCCGCATGAAGTCAATCAGCTCAACTGTTTGATTCTCGGCGAACCTCCCAGCTGCCTCTTTGTGGTCGAAATCGCTTCAAAAGAGACCGTCTACGACCTCAAGGAGGTGATTAAGAAGAAGAGGGAGGTCACATTTCAACACGTTGACGCCGCCCACCTCGATCTTTGGCAAGTTTCCATTCCCACCGACCAGACTGTCTCCGGACCCCTCCGCCAGCTCGTGAACAACGTACCACCATTGGGGCCTGCACGCAGAGTGTTTGAAGTCTTCTCGGAGTCCCCTGCTCTGGGACACATACACATCATTGTGACATCGGT
>QLOS01002672.1:0-10541 GCA_003313725.1 Russula sp. MG48 | reverse complement strand
ACAAAGTCGTTATCTAGCTGGTACCGTATGATAGAACTGAATCAAAAATGTCAGGCACCTGACGCGGCGGCATAACTGGACTCAGCTTTGAACTGCCAGTGTAAATGCCCTGATCCTGACTGGGAGCTCTGCCTGATCCTGAGCTCTGAGTTAGTCCCGGCCTGAGATTGGACGAGTGCAGTGCTAATACCGACCTCCCTCACTCTAGTCTCCAACCCTCAGATTCGCCTGCCTTCCTCCCTGCCTTCCTCCTCTCCCTCTCCTCGAGCAGTGGGAACAAGACTACCGGCCCACCTCCACCAAGTCACTGGACGCTGAGGTTCACAATTCCTTGTAATTGTCCCCCGCTACCCTACTCCAATTAGCAGACTGATAACATCGTCCATGCAGAATGTATACCACCAATGAAGACCTCGCTAGCATAAGGACGTCGTAGCACTAGGCTCTAGTTCTCTGACATCTTTATGCTATGGGAGGACAACCCAGATACCAAATAGCATCGTTGCGTGGGTGATACTTGCCGCTTTCAAACCCTTTTGCCAACTCGTCCTAGGGTGATGTCTCCTCATCATCCCCATCTCTTCCAACGATTCCACCGCTTCTGGTCACTCCAGCACCACTGTGCATTCCACATCTTCCCTCTTTATAACCTTGCTGCCTTCACTGCCGATTTCGAACAGGACGTCAATATATCCGAGAGCAGCTCTGATCAGGAGCACGCTTCCTGCAGCATTCATTCCCTCGACTGTGCCACTTCTCCTATGACGATTTCTCTCCCTAGTCGTCCCTCTGCCGTAGCTCTGTCCAATGGTTCGTCCCTCTCTGCTCCTCCTAAGTCACATAGTATCCTCATCTTATGTCCTGTATGCGGCAAGGCTGTTAGCCACAGCACCACGTTATCCACCATCAAAACTTCGTCGTCATCCAGTTACCCCCTCGTCGTTTGTCCTGGCGGGACCCTCGTTACTGCTGAATTTGAAAGTGGCATGAGGAGCTCCGTCTCCTAAAGGCTCAGGTCCAGGACGTTCCCTGCGTCTGTAATGCCATCGCTTTCTGGCGATTTGTCTCAATAGATAACCGTGTTCATATAAGGTGTCGTCATGGTACAACTCAAGGACGTCATCAACGGTATGGTCGACAGACTTGGACAGTTTGCGAGGGAGGTCACTCATGTCTCGCAGGAAGGGTATGTGTTCTCATTCGCATTCCCCTTTCTTGCCCTGACTAACTTCTTGCACCACAGTAAACTCAGTGGTCAAGCTCTAGAGCTCGATGTCGAGGGCACATGGCACGAACTCACTGGCGTCATTAACATGCTGCTTGTCGCCAATTTGATGAACCAAGTCTGGGGTATTGCGCATGAAGAATACCATCAATGGAATGGTGGTCCGGCTGTGGGGACTAGCGGTTGAAGACTTGAAGTCTGGCCCTTGAGGTCGGTTCACAATACTGGGAGGGCAACCACACGTGCCTGATGAGGTGTTTGGCTCAAGCGTAATGTACGTCATTTTCTTTTCTTTGTGACCTTCCTTTTCGAGCTTTTCATGACGTATTTGGTGTTACCATATTACAGGTGAATTGCATGTGTCTGAGCTTAATGGACCAAGTGCGGTCGATCGCCACAGTCACGACTGCGGTTGCAAACAGGGGATTTGACATGCAAGATCAAGATCCAACTCGAGGGCAAGGTAGGGACATTGAAGACTCCTTGGTGAAGTTTTACTAACAAGATAGCACAGTGCTGGACGACGTTCAGGATGCATTGGGGTAGAAACCATGACTTACAAGGTGCGCTAGACAACTTCTCTTGAGAGCTTTGAAGCTAACGATATATTCACTCAAGCAGACCTAAATGATGTCCACAAGAGGTCTCAACTGCATCGACATTACGGTGGATCATTCTAGCGTAGTTGGGTCATGGGGCCAGGTGGGTCATGGGACCAGGTGTGGTTTTCAAGTCGTACTGTGACCAAGTGGTGAAGACATCCACCCATTATGATTAGTGGCCATGTTCCCTAGGTGACTGCAACAAGTTTTGGGTGGCATGAATGCCCCCAGATCCTTCATTGTGCTGTTCGATGCTCATCTCCTCATCCTGTTTGATCCCTATCTCCTCACATTCTGTCAGGAACCTTGCTCTCAGGGTATGCGCCCCCGGTTTTCGAAGAAATTCAGAGGTGCCGACAGCCCATGCTACGTCACGCACGGGACGTCGACATGGAACACAAGACCAAACTTGAAGTCAACGAGGACGCGAGTCACAAGTCGACTTGGGACAGATCGAGGTGGATGAGTAAGCGGTGAGGCGAACTTGTGCTTGATGTTGCTTCAAGCACAATTACGCCTTATCACTTATGAGGGCACGCGATATAGAGATGAGATCGGACCGGGCAAAGCAGATGATTCTAGTACCAAGCTGATATACTAGAATGGGGTGCAAGTGTGCGTAGATAAGAAGTTAAGCTGAAGCTTAGAGGGTAAGCCTCTAAGCTTCTCGCCTTTTATACATCTGCGGGACCCCCGACACGTCATCGCCGGGAGGGCCCTGAGTAAGCCGACATCGTTCCGCAGTCCGCAGTAGGTACGTGAGTAAGCATAGCTCCCATACGAGTCATGGGAGGAGAGGGGGAAGAAAGGGGAGACACACGTCCCCCTGCGCCTTCTGCTGTCGCTCGGCGCGGGAGGGGGGACCTGGGGCGAAACGGGAAAGGTCATGTGACGCCTGGCGTCACATGACATGTGATAGTACAGTAAAAACAAAGTAACGTGAGTCCGAACCGTGGCACTGCCCCCCTCCTTAGGCGAGGCGCCCTCACCTCGCTACTGTCAATCGAAAGTGGGGTTGCTTACGTCAGGGTACAGCGAATCGCCTTGGTCGTGGTCGTTCGGGTCGTACCTTTCCCAAACCGCCGACTCCACTGCTTGTGTGCCGTGGTCCACTCCTCCCGGGACCTCCATACCTCGTGCGGGCCTAACTTCTCTATTGATGTACCAATCGGTTCCCCCCACGGAGTCATCAGTACCTGACACGTGATCAGGGGTACCAGCTCCGTCGTCGCTGTGGTCAGTAGGGGCTCGCTCTGCGTCCGCCGCTGATAGGAAGCGGCGTACGCAGCCCGGTTGCGTGTGGGCCACGGGCGTATGGCTGCTCGGTCCGCCTTCATCTCCATGGGAGGCGGCGGTGGTGATGCTGGGGGAGTCGTTGGTAGCGGTGGGGCGAGGTATCGGGTCGCAGATGTAGTCGTCATACACGGTCTCCCGACTGGCGACGCGCGTTTCTTGCGACCAGTAGGGGTTTTGGGGGTCGTAGTGGACCGCGATGCTGGGGGCAGTCCCCGCGAGGACTTCTTCGATTCCCTCTTGACCCTCGGCATGTGCGGCGTTGGTGATGGAGACGCGTGGATGGTGTGGGGGCGAGGGGGAAGGAGAAGGGTAAGAGTTCATGTTGTTTGGGTCCTCGTCCGTTCCCCCCTTAAGTACTGTTGAACGTACCGCAGAAGGATTCTTTTGGTAAAATTCTTTCACAAGTTCCGGTGCATTCACATTCCCCTTTGGCTCCCAGGTGTTGTGCGCTTCGGCGTATCCCTTCCATTTGATCAGGAAGTGAAGCTTCCGCCTTATCTTCTTTGCGCCCAGCACCTGCTCCACTTCGTATTGTTCTTCTCCGTTGATCAGTTTGGGCGGTGGCTCCAGGAAGTTGGGTCCATGTTCCTCCGTCTCCTTATATGGTGAAAGGAGTGACGCATGGAAGGTGTTGAAGATTTTCCATGTGCCGGGGATCTCCAGCTGATACACCACGGGGGAGATCACATGGAGGACCCTGAAGGGTCCGTATCGCCGCGCGGCCAGCTTGTTTGTGGGGTGCGATAATCGCAGGTTGGTCCCCTCTAGCCAGACCTTATCACCCTCCTTGTATGGCTGGAAGATGTGTCGTCCTGCTCTTTGTTCGGCGTGCCGCAGCACCATCGCTTGCGCATGCTTGATGGCATCCTGGGCTTGCGCGCGGACCTCCTGTAACTGTCGGCCCCATTGCTCCGCTTCTGGTGCTTTCGATTCGACCTGAGTGGGTGTGCGCAATCGGGGGGTGCATCCTATGAGTAGCTCAAAAGGGGTGAAACCTGTGACCGTGCTAGGCCAAGCATTGTGTACGTATTGTGCCAGCGGCAGCCAGCGGGCCCAGTCATCTTGCTGGAAGTTGCCGTAGATTCGTAGGTATTGTTCCAGCCACTGATTGGTTCGTTCTGATTGTCCGTCCGTCTGGGGGTGATATGCTGTGCTTATGTTTTGATCGATTTCTAGGAGGCGGCACAGCTCCTTGCTGAACTGGGATGTGAAACGAGGGTCCCTGTCTGAGATCACTCGCTGGGGGACTCCGTAGTGTGGGAACACATGTTGGGCGTAGAGGGTGGCCACGCCTACCCCTCCGATCGTTTTGTTGCATGGGAGGAATAGGGCCGCCTTGGTCACATCGTGATCGGTGATGGTGAGTATGGAGTCATATCCTTGTGATGGGGGGAGGTCTGTGATCAGGTCTAGTGCGATGGTCGCGAACGGGACGTTCCTTTCCTGGGTTGTGATGGGAAAAGGGGGGACGCGCGGCTTGTTCGTTCCCGGTTTGGTGGCCTGGCAGGTTGCGCACCCTTTTACATAGTTGCTGACAAACTGTCTCAGCCCTGGCCACCAGTAGTCCTTGGCTACTGCCTTTGTGGTGTTGGCAATTCCAGGGTGTCCTGCGGCCACATGGTCGTGGTAGGCGATCAGGAGTTCACGTCTTAGCTGTGGCCAATCGGGGACGACCAACCGCCCTGTCCTGGTCCATCCCTCCCTTTCGTGCTCGATCAGATGTTCTTTTTCCCATGCTTCCATCAGCGCCTTGGAGTCTCTCTGGGCCATGCGGACACTGTTTTCCAGATTGGAGAGTGACAATGCGCGGCAGAAGAGGTGGTCTGGTAGGACGACCACGTCTTCGTTGTCGTTGCCCCCTTCGTCCAGCCCTGGTCGTCGTGAGAGGTGGTCGGCTCGATTAGTCGCGCCTGGCTTGTGTACCAGTTCGAAGTTGTACTCCGCTAGTCGCGGAATGTAGCGTGCCACTCGCCTGTTGAGCTTCTGGGGTTGCCAGTAGTATTGCAGGTTCTTGTGATTGGTGTAGACCTTTGTGACGTGTTCCGACCCTAGTAGGAGGTGTCGCCAGTGTTCCAGGCCTTTTACCAATGCTAGGAGTTCCCGATCGTACACGTCGTATCCGCGCTCCGCTGGGATGAGCGCTTTGGAGTAATACCCCACCACTCGGGGCTTGTTATTCCTTTCTGGCTGATACAGGATTGCTCCCAGGGCGTATTGTGAGGCATCGACTTCTAGAATGAACGGAGCGCCGTAGTCTGGTCTTTTCAGTACTGGGTTACCAGACAGGATTCGTTTCAGGGTGCGTATTGCCTCCGTGCATTCCTTGGTCCAGATGAAGTCCACTCCCTTTTTGGTGAGGCGTTGTACGGGGCACATGATGGTTGCGTACCCTGGGATGAACGGTCGGTGGTAGCCGAAGACGCCCAGGGTGCTTTGCACTTGTTTCAGGTTGCGTAGCTCCTCTGGCCAGTCTTCTAGGCCGTCGAGCTTGGTGGGATCCACGCGGATGACTCCTTCCTCTATCCTGATTCCCAGGTAATTTACTGCCTTTTCCTCAAAGTGGCATTTGCTGAGTTTGAGGAAGAAGTCTTCCTTGGTCAATTGGGTCATAATCTCATTTACGATTCGTTGGTGTAGTGCGTAGTCGTCCGTGGTGGCCACAAGGATGTCATCCATGTATACAAAGACCATTCCTGGATACTTGTGTTTGATGGTTCTCAGGGTTCGATCCATGACGCGCTGGAAGGTGGCTGGTGCGTTGGTCATGCCAAAGAACATGACGGTTGGTTCGTATAGTCTGCTTGGGGTTTTGAACGCTGCCTTCCATCTGTCTTCAGGGCGCACGTGGATGTTGTTGTATCCGTCTCGTAGGTCTAGGGTGGTGAATAGCGTCTTGCCATGGAGCTCCTCTAGTATCTGTTCTATGCGCGGCATAGGGTACACGTCTCACTCTGTCCATTGGTTCACCGGTCGGTAGTCCTGTATCGGTCGCAGCGAACCATCCTTTTTCTTCCTGAAGAAGAAGGACACTCCCCATGGTGAATCACTGTCCTGAATGCGCCCTAGCTCCTTGTTCTTCCTGACAAACTCCTGCTCTGCCTGCGCTTCTGCGCGTGTTAGAGGATATATTTTTGTGTTGATGGAGTCTGGTGCGCCGGGTTTGAGTCTGATTACGTGATCTTCTGTTCGGGCCAGCGGGAAGCGCCGCGCCGCATGTTCTGAGAAGAGCCGCGCGTGTGACCGGTAGTGGTCCGGTAAGCCGGTTAGGTCCTCTGCCAGTTGCTTGCGCTTGTTTGTCTCCGTTTCTTTGGGTAGTCTGGGGGTTGGGCGGATGAAGCCAATGATTTCGTCCCCCTCTTCCCACTCCTGGTCTTGCCACGCGGCTTTGATTATTCTGGCCACCACTCGCTCTCTGGCCCACTTGAAGAGGGCAGTTTCTATCTGGACTGGTGGCCCCCTGACGTTTCCTCTGGCCCAATCGATACTGGGGTTGAATTCCCTCAGCCATGGGTATCCCAGGATGGCGCGGTCGCTCCCCAGGCTTGTGACATAGAACCTTTGCAGGGCTTCCTTGTCCCCCTTTTTGATCCTCAAGATGCAGTATTGTTTCAGCGTGCCGGCTGTGTTTTCTGACCCATCTACATTGAAGACGCGCCGCGGCTCCTTCATTGTTCTGAGGCCAATCCCCAGGCATTGGATCATACGTGAATCTATGAAGTTTTCGGTTGCGCCGCTGTCGAGCAGCGCGCGTTTGTCGGCCCTTCCTTGCGCAGATGTAAAGGTGAATGGTACTTCGATTGAGCTAGTTTCACTGATATACATGATGTGCATGTTCCGCGCTCTCACCCAGGCCGAGTGATGAGAGCCGTTTAAAAACCCTTCAAGATCAAGGCGTCCAACATTTCGTCTTTCTCCTCCTGTTTCATCCCTCCTATTTGTTCCACCAGGCTGCTAATTTCCACAGCGGCCCCCTCCACCTCGGTGACGCGCGCACTTGTCTCTTGGCGGCCGCGCGTCCCTTCCTTCTTGGGTGGATTCTTTTTTTGATCCTCTATTTTCTTGGGGCACGTTTTGCTGATGTGTCCCTGTTTTTCACAGTAGAAGCAGCACCCCTCGCTGCTGAGCTTCTGCCGTTTCTCTGGCGTGAGGGCCGTGATGCGTATGCTATCGACGTCCATGGGCACGATTTTGGGTCCTCCGCTGCGGTTCCCTGCAGTCTGCTGTGGTTTTCCAAGTGCCTGGCGCCACCGCTGCGCGTTCGTGGCGGGGCCCTGGTTTTGGAAGCTGCTCAGGCTGCTCTTCACCTCTGCCCACAGCTCGTGTTGTTTGCGTGCGGCGGCTTGCCAGCCCCTCATGGTCGCAGGTCGGGGGTCCGTTTTTTCCAGTACGGCATGGTGCAGTGGATCCTTCAGGCCACGGCGGAACTGGGTAATTGTCCCTACGTCGTCGGCGCCCCATCCTGCGAGCGTGCGCCAATGGTCGAAGGTGGCGATGTAAGTGTCCAAATCGTCCCCTATCATTTTGCACTGGAGTAGTTTCTGGTGGGCGTTCGCCTTTCTGGTAGTGTCGGTAAATGCTGATTTGAAGCTTGTTTCAAATAAGGTCCACAGCGCTTCATCCATGGCAGCTACGGCGTGTGGCCCCCTTTGCGCGGCGTCAAGATCATCCAGCATCCTTTCCACCCAATCATTAACATGCGGGCCTCTTATTAAGCTCAAGGCTAGGCCCACACGATCGAGGGGGGTTTTCATTGAACTGTTTTCTCTGTTTGACATTTTCCAGATTCAGAATTCCCTCAGGAACTGGTCGCTTCTGGATCGGTCTCCTTCGAACACGGTGGGAGGGTTCCCTCGCATCCCGCCTCTGTTCCCTCCGCCTGTTCCTCCCGTCGTTGTAGCAGCGGCAGTGGCAGGCGCGGTCGTGGTTGCTGCAGCGGTGGCCACACCACGCGCTCGTGCTCCTGCGCTCCATGGGCGAGCGGGGACAAAGGCTGGGTTGATTGGATTTGTGAAGGTTGTACGGATAGACGCTCCAGGAAACACCGGCGTCCTTCCTGCCATGAAGGCCGGATTGACGCCTCTGGTGGCCCCCAGAGCGGCAGGCGTTACGAGAGGCTCGACCACGATGCCTTCGACCGCGACCTCCGTCGCCGCGGCATGTGTCATGGCTGGCTTCTGCCTGTATTCGGGTAGTGGTTCTCCGAAGTCGCCAGGATCAATACTGGCGACCTGTTCGATTTGTTTGGACAAGATGCGCTCTTCCAGTTCCAGCCCGTAGGCCAATCCTCCAGGCATGGGGGAGTCGCGTCGCCTCCGTCCCAAGGTGGGGCTCAGGCCCATCTCTTCTGGCTCCATGTCTGTGCTGCTATCCTTCTTTTCTATCTCGCGCGGGGAGTGGAGGTCAGTGGCCTTCCCTTTCCCTTTTCTGTTTTGTGGGTGCTGACTGTCGCCTTCTTCCCACCATCCGAGCTTGTTGGTCCCGCACACCAGTTTTGCGCTTGCTCTGGTACGGTATCCTGTTGCTCCCCAGGTTAGGAAGTGCCAGTCGTCATTTATAAATTCCAGCAGCCACTCTACTCCGTTTTCATCGATGATATGATATGCGCTTCGTCCTGGCTCTCCGTAATTGATCCAGAAGGCCTCTCCTTTGACGTGGAGGGGGAGATCATCGTCTGTACGGGGGTGGAGCGCTACCCACCGGTCAGCCGTGAAGTCTACGTTGAGCGTCGTCATTTCGTCGCTGAGGGGGTCGATAAATTTGGTTGTTGCTTGGTTGGTTGCCTCTCCTGGCCCTTTGATTTGGTCGCTCACTGTACTCTCTTTGAGTGATTATTCTCAAGTTTTCTTCGTCTCGCGCGCTGGTTCCTCCGTGAACTGCAAACAGGCTGCGCAGGTTTTCTTCTACGGTGGGGACGACCGGTCGACTGCTTTCGGCGCTCCTCAGGATTTGTCGTAGCACAAGCTCCGTGCTGTCGATCTCTTGTCCGATTGCGCCGGCCTCGTCTTCGTTCTCGTGCAAGCTGAGGGCGATCGCCCTTTGCTGTTCAAGATGTCTAAGGGCGTGTTCTAGGTGGCTGACCAGGAAGAGGTCTGTCGCGTCTAATCGTGAGAGGATGTAGAGGAAACCGGTGACTCGTGGTGAGGTTTCCAGCTTGGATTCTCTATTCGTGGTAGATGATAACGTCGTCGATGTAGATCCTGGCGCGATATCCGAGGACCTCAAGTATGACGCATAGCAATGCAAGCCAAAGATGCCAACAAGCGCGAGCAACGATGGCGAGCGGGTCCAGCTTCTTTTATGCGAGTTCCACCTCAATTCGAAATTCTTCCCGTAATCTTGCGATTTCCAGGAGAAGGTCGAATATACACGTGAGAATGCGAACTTCAAGGTGAGGATTTTGATTTTCTCTAAGCGTTCTCCCTAACGCTTCGACGGTGCGGGTGATCCGACCGACTCTTTCTTCTAGGTCCGCTCAGCGTTCGAGCAGTCCAGTAGCGGTGGCGATTAGGTCAAGACCTTCGCGCCTCTCCGTTTCTTCGATGGCCACGACTAGGCTATCGATTTTTTGTAAGCTTCAGCTTATGCTACGTCACGCACGGGACGTCGACGTGGAACACAAGACCAAACTTGAAGTCAACGAGGACGCGAGTCACAAGTCGACTTGGGACAGATCGAGGTGGATGAGTAAGCGGTGAGGCGAACTTGTGCTTGATGTTGCTTCAAGCACAATTACGCCTTATCACTTATGAGGGCACGCGATATAGAGATGAGATCGGACCGGGCAAAGCAGATGATTCTAGTACCAAGCTGATATACTAGAATGGGGTGCAAGTGTGCGTAGATAAGAAGTTAAGCTGAAGCTTAGAGGGTAAGCCTCTAAGCTTCTTGCCTTTTATACATCTGCGGGACCCCCGACGCGTCATCGCCAGGAGGGCCCTGAGTAAGCCGACATCGTTCCGCAGTCCGCAGTAGGTACGTGAGTAAGCATAGCTCCCATACGAGTCATGGGAGGAGAGGGGGAAGAAAGGGGAGACACGCGTCCCCCTGCGCCTTCTGCTGTCGCTCGGCGCGGGAGGGGGGACCTGGGGCGAAATGGGAAAGGTCATGTGACGCCTGGCGTCACATGACATGTGATAGTACAGTAAAAACAAAGTAACGTGAGTCTGAACCGTGGCAGCCCATGGAGGATCTACAAGCCCCAACCTGGGCCGTCTCGCCCTCATCATCTCACAAATCCTAGTGGCATTCATCCGTTGGTGTACCTTACGCACGGAGGGACTCTTATACAACAACCCAACCTTCCACAGCTGCCTGGGCAAGTTGGCTTCGCAGGTGATTGACCACAAGATGGAGAGCTGCGTGCTGCCCCTGTGCCTGACATGGTCGACAATGGACCACATCCCTATGATGTATTCCAT
>QLOS01002668.1:0-27975 GCA_003313725.1 Russula sp. MG48 | reverse complement strand
ACTTTCTAATCCTATTGTTCCTATTGTAAATTACATAAGTGGGAGACAATTGTCCAATGCGGGTCTCGGTATTAGCCGAAATGTCTTATTGTTGTTGAGTTTTCGGTTTGGGAAATAAGAAAGGGCGGCACAAGATGGTAGTGACTGTCTTTGCCCAGTATAACCAGTGTACTAAAGCACCGCCATGGAGACGACTTGGTTGACAGGCCTTCGTCTTTCTATCTTCCACTGGTTTCAATCTCACCCTGTCTTGTCCGCTCTCTGCGCTCTCATAGTTCTCTACAATGTTTACACCTGGCTCTATCCCGATCCCATAATGAAGTTACCGGTCCCTCGAGGTGGACGTCTGGTTGGCGGCCACGCATTAATAGTCACTGAGTGGGTAGTCTGGTTGCGTACAGAGCGAATTGTAGACTTGACTAAGGTTGCTGCAGCCCTTCTCGTTCTCCCATCCTTCACGCGAAATATGTCCGAGAGCTGGGTAGGAACGTACGATTGCGAGGAGTTCATCCGGTGCGTAGATATCTTGGTCTGCAAATAATTAACTGACCTGTCACTACAGTGGGAACGGCGACTGCTCCCGCTGGACCCTGTCACACTAGCTCACGTTTTGAAAAACTCAACGATCTACGAGAAGCCTTCTCAGTCTCGAAGAATGATCGAAGGGCTCATCGGGTGTGGCATGCTTGCCGCGGAGGGGCATGTACACAAACGCCAACGCCGCGTTGCGACTCCCGCATTTTCGGTTCAGAACATGCGCGCACTCGTCCCACTTGTTTTCAACAAGGGAGAGGAATTAAAAGACAGGTGGATGGGACTCATCCAGGAACAGTCGATCAATCGATCAGAGAAAAATCCTACGGGTATACGTCTCGACGTATGTCACTGGGTGAGCCGCGCAACATTTGATGTTATAGGATTGGCCGGTGCGTCCTTTTATGCTTCCGTTAACCATAAGCTTACGATGCTGCCCATGCTGTGCTCAGCATTTGATTACCACTTCAACGCCATTCAGAATGAGGACAACGAACTGTTCAATGCATATAAGGATATGTTTGAGATAGCGGTTTCCCAAGCCGGAGGCTTTAGGAACATAGTCTCAAGTTACGTTCCCATATATGAGCGTTTATTCGTAAGTTTTCTTGTTAGGCCAGCCATGCGTTGCTTACCCCCCGCCAGCCGGACGAGGCGGTTCTTGCTGTGCGCAAGGGTCGGGAGACGATTAGCCGTGTGGCGAGGCAACTCATCCAAGACAAGAAGCAAAAGGTCCAGCAAGGCGAGGTAACTGGGAAAACGTACGAAGGCCGGGACCTTTTATCGCTCCTCCGTACGTTTTTCGTCCCTACCCTCGCGTTCCTCTTGATTGTCGTTGTCAACAGTCAAATCTAACGTGTCGACCGATCTCCCGCCCGACCAGCGCATATCAGATGACGACATCCTTCATAACATCAACACCTTTATGTTTGCTGGTTCTGATACGACCTCATTAGCAGTCACGTGGACGCTGCTCCTCCTAGCAAAACATTCTCCGATCCAGAACCGGTTGCGGGCAGAGCTGTGCAGCACGGCTCGCCCAGAAAACCTAGGTGACGAGGCGGTCTTAACACATTATCAAAAACTTGCCGCGCTGCCGCTGCTTGACAAGGTCTGCCGCGAGTCACTTCGCATCCTGCCACCAGTACATTCGTCGCTCCGCGTTGCAATGCAAGATGACGTACTACCGGTGTCGAAAGGTGAAGACATTCACATTCGGAAGGGCACGCTTGTGCACGTGCCTGTGGAGGCAATGAACCTGGACCGCGAGATATGGGGAGAAAATGCATGGTCATTCGTGTACGTCGGATTGACTAACTCGAGGGGCTATTCTCCCTGTTTACACGCTACTGCGCAGCCCAGATCGTTGGGACAATCTACCAGAATCTGTGGCATCCTTACCAGGCCTTTATGCCAACACATTGACATTCTCCGCCGGACCCCGTGTATGGTTTTCTACTGTCTTGTATGACTGTGAAGTACCTGACAAGATATATTATGCAGTCCTGTATAGGCCAGCGTTTCTCGCTGATTGAAATGAAGACATTTCTTTACGTCCTGATCACGAACTTCGTGTTCTCTGAGACGGACAGGAAGGTCGTCAAAGCGAACGTGTACGTGACATTGCTTGGGTTGATAACGGATGCACGCTGACGGCGCAAGACAGGGTGCTCACAAGGCCGTATCTCTCAGGCAAGTTCCAGGAGGGGAGTCAGTGTCCGATGATAATAACCCCTTACGTCCCTGAGGAAACAATGTAAGATCAACATAGCGATTACTTCGGTTTTCGTTGTAATTTACTCTATTATTGCTGATGCGTGCGTGTGTGATCGGACGGATTGCGCTCTCAACCCCCCAATTCACCCAGGTGAGGCCCTGACGTCGGCGTCGGCGTGTAATCGTTGTGTACACTCGTGACTAAGTCTCATGGCGACATAAGTATGGCATCTTTTTTCTTACCCTCACAAGGTCCGACCGTCGCCGTGATGGGAAGCTCTCCATAGGCAACCTTCTGTGACGACGACCTGCGGGGAAAAAAAATTCCACAATTTTTTTTTTCTGTTTCTGATCGAGGGATTTCACGAGTTCGAGTAACATTGAGCACGACAGACGTCAACCCCAGACTAGCCTACTACTGCGGTCACCAGAGTCGGAGTTAGCTGATGGTCTGTACACATTCTCATGGCTCAGGCTACCCAATTTGTTCGAGCAGAGTGTTGCATGTAGCCTATTGTGTCTAGTCGTACAGTACAGTATGGGTCCTGTCAATGACGTTATTGGGGTCCACCACGCTTCCGAGCCGAAACGGGGACACGACCGTAATCCACTGGAATGATGCTACCTCAGATTGTACTAAGGTAAAGTCCCTTGACGACCAGATGGTGGAGTCTATCTCCACTCCAAACATATTCAACCTAATCGAATTGAATGATAGGTACAGTAGATAGCTATGCTATTACAAGGACCGGGATGGGGGCCAAGGGTTCAAGTTCAGGTCCAAGATCAGTATTAGCATATGATAAGTGAATCTCGCAGAGATACACAAAGTGACCCAATGCAGCGAAGATAGGGAAAGGCGCGAAAGCTTCTACTTACAAGCTATGTACGGCTATGTCTTCCTCTTAAAAAACAGACCCTTTCTCTGCGGCTTTTCTTCATGCTCAAGGACGCTTGTGAGAGACATCAGGTCTGGCGTTGAGCTGCCAGATCGTCCCGGCAGCTTCTGCTTCTTCGACCAGGCAGGGCGGGAAAAGGTAAGGCCGCCGAGACTCAATGGCGATGCGGATCTGATAGAATATGGGTCTGGCGTTGCTAGGGCACGTTTTGGCCCGCTGGACGCCAGGGACCTGCCCAAGCCCAAATCAACGCCACGGCGTCTCGCGTCATCGGCTGGCCTCTTGGCAGGCGAGCCCGCCCTCCCGCCACCGTGCACGCTAGGGCCCATGGCTGCTGCCTTACCGCTATGAAGAGACGGCGCTGGTGCAGGCCGGGGTGCTTCGAAGGCACCGTTATCAACGGTCGACAATCCGATGCCCTGAGTGGTGGAAGGAAGGCCAGTAGTAGAGGACGGCACCTTCCGCAAATCGAGGGACGACCAATGGTGACGTAGAGAGATGTGTGAAGGCGGCTCACGTAAAGGATACGAATTGTTCCTGGTGGGACCAGTGAACAAACGAGGACGCAGTGTAGGGGGCTGAGGAAATGCTTTAGGCAGATGTGTTTCACTCTGAGAATAATCCCCAGAGGTAGAGAGAGGGACCACTCCGGTCTCGGGGGATGAGGCTTGGTGGTCGTGAATATCATTCCCGCTGAATGACTCGCTAGGTGAATGTGCGAAGCCGTCTGCGGGCCGTGGCGAAGGCACATAATCAGAAAGAAGCGGGGAACAGGGAACATCCGGATGACGGAACGCCCTGTCGTTCAAAGTCCGGTATCGACATTCCCCATCGCCATGGAAAGATGGTGGTGACAACGTCAGGGAGGACGATCGGCGCCTTCGGTCACGGGGGGGCGGGGCTGACTCTGCAATGTCTTGTAGAGTCCTGGCTCGCCGCCGCTGAGATGCTGGACCGGCCTCGCGGGACACCAACTCACGCGGGGGGGCAGAATCGACGGCTGTACGTCGCTCAAGCCTACGATGTTGACCGCCTTCAGGTCGTAGGTCCTGCGCTAGCTTGTTGCCATATGAGCCCCCATGCCGGCCGTTGGGCTCTTCCATGTTCTGTCTGTACGCCAATTCTCCAAGCTCAGCCAGTGAGCCAGTCCCGGTGTCATATCCCCAACGTGCATAGCTCCCTCTCATTACCTCCCCCGTACTTAGAACTGTCCGGAGTCGTGGTGCTTGGTGATAGGCACGAGAGCTGTAAGGGTCACTGTATTGAAGGTCACTGCGCGTGCTCTGCGGTTGAGAATAGTTTTGGTCTGGAGCGAGCGGGCGCACGTACTGATGACGGGAAGGAGCGAGTTCGGCTGCGCTTCTTACCCTGCGCACGACGAGAGGTGTTGGTAATTTCCTAACCACAGGATCCGCCAGGTCGCCCCCGACTCGCTTTGGATTACGCATTCCAGAAGGACCGGCGGCCGCACCCTCTGGGACGGGTGGAAGGCGTGCCTCATGAACCGGAAAAAGTGACACACTGCCCCCAAAAGAAGGCAGGTTGTCGGTCGTTAGTCGTGGCGAGTCGATGTCAGGGCTGAGGTCGAGGAAGTCAGAAAGGGAATCCTTTTTCTCAGGGCTAGTAAGTGCAGTGGCTGTTGCACTTGGAAAGTCGGACACTCCGGGCTGCGTTATAACCGAAGGCTTGAGAAGCGAGGTGTAAGAGCAACTGTAAGGACTTGATTCTGAACAAAGCGGGAGTGCGGGAGGGGGTGGGCTGCCACGCGGGTCGAAGAACGCGTTACCCCTCCTAAGTGGGGAAGGAACATTGGAAGCGACCTGCTCTCTCTCCGCGCGAATTATGCTGAGCGCATGCAACAGGTGCTCTTGCGCGGACTTACCATCCAGGGACTCCAGAGCTGTAGACACTGGGGTTGGACGTGGATGGAGGCTGGTACTACCACTGATAGTATCATGTCTGTGGACATCAGAATAGCGCCCAGACGCGATAGAGTCCCCACAGTCTGCGAGGTCGCTCGCAGCATCCTCGCGTACGTCATCGAAGCCATAGGCATCTTGATTAGAAATGGGGGAGGCAGCAAGGTTGCGAGACTCAAGGAGAACATCTTCTGCGCGCCGGGCGAGAAATTCCCGGAACCCCAAGAGTTCATCCGAAGACATCGAACCACAGCGGGACCGAGAGGCATCTAAGACAAGAGAATTCGAACCGGACGTGGGGCGAGAGTACGTAGTCTCCGGTTCGGTTACTCGATGCGCGGACCCGCGCGCTAGCCGCTCCGCAGCGTAAGAACAGGTGATAGACGAATGGTGTGATGGTAACAGAACAGTAGAAGACGGGACGATTGTATCGGATTGAAGCGAGGCGTACTGAGACTCCAAGGGTGGTGGTCGATCTGAGCGTTCGCTTGCCGTTCGACGGAGGGTTCCGGGATGCCGAAGCACTGGATGCGAAGAATCGGACGCCAGCGAAGACGCAGAACTTGGCACGCGGTGCAAGCTGCCGGAGGTCATAAGCGAGTCAAAGGGTTCGCGTGACGGCGAAGATGCAGATCTGAATCTGCGGAAGGACCCGGAGAGCGGCGTTTGTGCGAAGGGTGTGCGAGGAGACGAACCACTGGTCTCGACAGTCAGGGCCTCGAAGGCTGAAAGAAAGCATAAAAACTCGCCTGCTGCCGTTGCTGAGACTTGATGTAGCAGGAGAGTAAAGTTGCAGTGATCCATCTTGCGGACGACGAGGATACACAATTTTGAACGTGTGAACACTGGTTGTAGGGTCAAAATGCTCCAGAACCAACCCTGGGTGCCTAAGATAGAAAACAAGGTAAGATATCTGTCAAGTCACCAACGCCCGTGAACAAAGAAGTACGTACTTGCGCAAAATTTGAGAAGCATGAAGAAAATCATTTGTTACATCCACGTCCTTCTCTTCGGATGGTGGTGACCCGAACAACTTCTCCGAAGTGTCGATTGCAAGAGAAGACAAGCCGAGGCCGTCTTTGCTCATGCAATCCTCATCCTCGTAGACGACCGGTGAAGATTTTCCTATGTGGAGCGAATTACCGCCGGGAACGAGAGGGAAATCATGGAGTCTCGCAAGCAAATCGTCCGGGGCAAAACTGTCGGAGCTTGTGTGGAATAGATGCAGCGTCAGACAAAGGGCCCAAGTAAAAAAGTTTAGGACAACTCACAGTGGAGAGTGTTCGGACATGACGTCCTCGCACCCAATGGTATCTCGGACGCTGCCCCCGAGATACGACATGGGAGCAATGAGACTGCGCAAGTGAACTTAGAGCTGCGGGATCGAAAACCACTACTGAAAGGGGTTTAAGAACAAAGCCAACTTAATGAGTACTTCCACAAGTCAGTTACCAGGTCAACGAGTAGACGCGGGGTAGTAGTTTTAAATGCCGTCGCAGAGGTTGGTTTGAGAAAGGAATGACCTGGGAAGTGGTTGGGGTGTGCCCTCCACTCAATGGATTTTGTCCGAAGGGAAGAAGTGCTTCCCAGAAGTGCTAGCTATGGGGAAGAACCATACCCAAGCGAACAGAAGATTGAAGGCCGCAAGTCCGCCTTAAAATCAATGGTCTGGGAAAAAAAAAATTGAAAAAAAAGGACCGTTCACTGGGGCATTTTACAATGTGATCCAATTCAGTTCTGGAAGTCTGACCAATCAGGTTTCAGGATTTTGCCGACTGAATGATTGTAAAATGCCCAGAGAAACGTTCGTTGTTCCTCGGACGGCTGGGTCTTTGATGCCGCAAGTGCTCTGTCATCCATCGGGTTGACTAAAATCTTATGTGAATCGGCTTGACCTTCGGCGGCCGTCTATGTCTTATCCCTTTATGGTAGGCGACATTGACGTGACTAATAACGTGAGGACATCATAAGGACCTAACGATGACATCTGCATGCAACAACCAACCGAGACCGGCAAACGCTCAGACTAACTTAGGGCTTGTTCCGGGCGGATCACTTCCCGGGTCCAGTTCGGATTTTCGGTGCAGTTCAGTGTCACATGAGCGTGGGAATAGTGACTGTCGGCCAAATCTGACCGCGACGCGGGGTTTCGCCTGATCCTCTTGTTGCTCTCTTTTTCTTCGCGTGTGAACACCTCAATGTTGGAGGTGCAGCCACATACCGCGGCGTGCCAACTCTGGTAGCGTGGGAACCATGGCCTGATAAGCACATGGCCCACACCGACAGCCTGAGCACAGATACTAGTACTGCACTACTTTAGACTAATCATTCCCTTCGTCTCGCTCCAGTACATAACTGTCTTAGCTCGGACCTCACCTTTGTTATGGACACATATAGTACGATACTGCGTAGCCATACCACCTCAGTCTTTATCCCCAAATACTGAGCCATCGTTATTCTCCTACACTCAATTCACTGTTTGTTTCTCATGCCTGCTCAGGCTCATTGGTCTGACAAAGACCTTGACTCTCTAAAAATTTGTGCTGCGCAAACGGCTGTATTGACCCGCCAAGCGACGACGCTCAGTGGGCATGTAGACAGATTATGTAATGTCACGGTAATGTGAACTGCACCGAAAATCCGAACTGGACCGGAAGTGATCCGTCCTGATCAGACCCTTAGAAGTCGAAACAATCCATCCCATGGGGTAATCAATTCTGTGTTGTAAGAGAGAACGGCCGTTCAACAGCCGAGAGAAATATCCACCAGTATGGTAGCTCATTAAGAACATTTAACGTGTGAAGATCCAGGGGTAGCACATTAGGCGAGCGAACCCTATAGGGATTCATTATGAGCGATATAACACGAGGGACAAGCTCGTAGGCTAACCATGGGATCCCAAGGTGGAAGGACGACCTTATCTCCACTCTCGAGTACCTTTACGAGTTCCTTGGGTGCCAAGGTCTTGGGCACCACCACCTGATACACGAATCTGCAGAACGGAGTTGGCGTAGGATCGAACGGCACAAGTTGGAATGTACTCACTCATCGAACCACCGATCGGTCATCACAAAGAAGCCCTTTTCTCCACTGTTCTCGCCCCACGAATTCTCCACCTTGTAACGCAGCGGCTTTCCACTTTGGGGATCGAGATGCACGCCAGAGATGACCATTGCGTGAGTCATCGCGGATTCATTGGTGCGCAACCGATCGGCTTTCGAAAGCGAAAGCGAGATGTCAAAGGCGTTCTGCGAGGTGATGTATAACCACTACACACGAAACAATCGGAATAACAAAACCGAGTCCCACCTCGTATTCGAACAACTCCGTGTCCATGATACCAGAACTGCCTTCTGAGAACTGTCCGACATCGCAGCCAAAGAAGACTGGCTGGCCGGCTTTGAGCATCTGGAACAAATATCAGTCCTCTATCAGCTGTGGATGATGGAATAATGGCATAGATCATACCTTTATCACAGCATTCTTCAAGTTCTCAATTTCCGTGTTAACATCTAGGAATCTATCAGCCAGGACGACAATGGACAACTTTCTGACAAACATAGGACAGGTCTTCCACCCCAGACATTGCCAAGTTTGTCTACTGTATAAAGCCTTGAGAATGAATTGCGAGGGTCATTAATTAGAGAGAAAGAGTCAGAGGCGGGATAATGCTTGTTTGAGAATGTCTAAATGGAGAAACAATGGTGATCGCCCTCGACCTGAGAATATTTAGGACGTACCGTATAAAACTGCTTCGCACTGCCTTCCCATCGTCCAGCCTTCCCGTCTTTGTCGTAGTAATCCCACACAAACTTGTCATTCGGCTGAGGAGGTACGCCCAGAGTCGCGCTCATTACGTTATAGACTTCGCCTAGAAGCTCCTCTTTCTTGGAACGAAGCGCGGCAATGACATCGCCCTCGGAGAATTGGCCCGTGCTGCGTAGCGAGGAAGAAAGATCACGCAAAACGAGAGCATGCTCGCGGAGTTTGGTTTTGAGAAGCTTGTTCAAGGGCCCAGACAGAGATGAGTGAGTAGATTCAGGGTAAACGGGTTGCGGAATCACGCCGTAGTTCTACCAGAGCCTCTGTCAGTCCCATGACTCCCATCCACCCGGATAGGATGATGCAATACCTCGAGCAGGTTAACAACCATATCCCACTGGCCACCATCGCTAATCAGGTCACCAGCGAGGTGACTAATAAGGCGGTCATCGAGCGGACGGCCTGCCTCCTGAATTGACAATTCAAGGTAGTAGTTGGCCTTGTTGAGCTTATCCCAAAAAAACAGATAGGACTGCAAGCATCCTCAGCATTGATAAGGTGACAGTCTATACAGTGGTAACGTGCCTGGGATAGCTGGAACTCTTTGAGATTGAGCTTCTTCATAATCTCGTACCGGAGCACGTTTGTCGTAGAGAAGAGCCAGCAGCGGCCGCTACTCTTCTGGTTGGTTATGGGCCCTGTCTTGAAGTCCAGCTCGGTGTTGAAAACATGCACGTCCGCGATGAACGGCTCGCGGCGAACGAGTGCGTTGCTGAGGTTCGAATGGGAGAGGATCGCACGCGCAAGCCGAGTCTTTGCGGAAGCCGCAGCTGCGGTCTCCCAGTCAGAAACGCTCTCCAAAGATAGCGATCCGTCGGCTGAAGCAGGTGAACAAGAGATGGACGGGGCCGGTTTGTCCGACTTCTCGTTGATGCTCTCCGTCTTGACGTGCTGAACTGGCCTCGAAGGTACGGTGCCCATAATGCTATGTGATGGAGGTACACAATTCGGTATTAGGCGTGACTTGGAAAAGTGCAACCTATATATGATAGGACGTGAATAACGCGAAGACCAACTTATCTATTCTTGGGTTGCCCGGCGTCCGCACTGCGACCGCCGAGCGGTGGACTCGGAAGAGATAACGCCGCGGCCCGGCGATATCCGGGACCGTACATGACTTTATATAGTAATGATGGGGTAATTGCACGTAATCCCCCTTTCTTCTACTGGTACTGGTCAGCCCGTGCCACTTGGTTTGTTTTGGCATTGAGCTCACGTGTTGTAAACTTAAATGCAGCCAGAGCACAGCCTAGTCCACGGCTGCCAGTGACTCACGAGACAAGGCGAAGTAGTGTATAGAAAGCTGCTATGAAGAATCGCGACAATTCAAAATAGAACAAGCAGAAATCTACATACAGGACGTGGATGCGTGAAGCGAAAATGAAAGAAACCTTTACGGATTACGTGATGGCCATTAGAGTCCAAAGCGGCAACGACTCGGACTCACAGGGTGATTCATTGAATCGAATGACTAGGATTAAGTTAGCAAATATCATTCATACTTACATTCTACGTCAAGTTGATTTTCGCTAGCAGCGTCGGGTTGCGTCCTTCAAGTCAACAATACTACCAGTCTGTGTCTCGATGTTCTCTCAAGGCTACGTATGAAACATAGTCTTTACTTGAAGTTGCTCAGTAACCATGATGCATGGCTACACGATTCCTTTCCATGCTACTGTAGCCGTATGCATGGGCGCTTCTCAATATAGATACCACGACGTCGAGCGCCAGGTACTAGTTTGCTGTCACTGTCAACCTCACAGCTACGCGGCTTCCCCTTCACCTCTGGACTCTGGAGTCTGGACGTTATTCTCCGGGCAATTTCGACATGATTGGTCGCTAGTGTTTCGCTTTTAACAGTACGGCCGTCGGCCGAGGAAGTTCCAAGTTACACGTTCTTTACTTTGCGGATGAGGACTTTCGAATTCCTCGCCGCGTTCCTTTCCTTTACTTCTGCAGCAAGCGGTTTGTCCATGCCCTTAACCTAGCAGCATATAAGTTAACGATTGTCCTGGCAGCTTCCTTGATCTGCCCTGTTGCCTGCCCAAACGGGAGAGTCGTCGCGAATGGAGCGTGCTGCGCTCTCTTCCCTGTTCTAGAGGACCTTCAAGCCAATCTCTTCGATGGTGGCCAATGCGGTGAAGAAGCGCACTCAGCCTTGCGCCTCGCTTTCCACGACGCTATCGGATGGTCTTTGACCAAGAATGTGTATGTTCCATTCTTCTTTCGCGAGTTCTGATAATGATATCGCTATACAACCAGAGGAGGAGGAGCCGACGGCTCGATCGTCGATTTCGATTACATTGAAACCACCTACCATGCTAACGCTGGCATTGATGAGATCGTTCAGGGTCAAAAGCCATTGATTGCGAGACACAATCTCTCAGCGGGCGACTTGTGAGTTTTCTGGTAGTCAATAAGGAGGTCGCGCCTTCACTTCGGGTCACGCTTCTCAGCGTTCAATTCGCCGCAGCAGTTGGTGTGAGTAACTGTCCCGGTGCACCAAGGCTCAGTTTCTTGCTTGGCCGTCCCCCGCCTGTCGCCCCTGCTGCAGATAAGACGGTCCCGGAGCCGTTTGGTGAGCCAGTCTACTGTGCTGGACACATGTAACCAGACGTGGATTCTTGACGCAAACCCCGCAGATAGCGTCACAGCCATCCTAGATCGCTTCGCGGATGCTGGCTTTGATCCTGAGGAGGTTGTTGCTCTGCTTGCGTCGTAAGCAGTGCTAGCATCCTCGAAACATGATAGACACCTATATTTCTCTTCTAGACATTCGATTGCCGCAGCTGATCTCGTTGACCCCACAATTCCAAGGACACCCTTCGATTCTACCCCCGACAAGTTCGACACCCAGTTCTTCATCGAGACACTGTTGAAGGGCACGTTATATCCTGGGTCGGTATTTCTGCTTGCACTCGTTTCTCCATTCTCATTCTGAATAACGTAGCGACGGTCCACACCCAGGCGAAGAGCTGTCACCTCTTCGGGGCGAAATGCGCCTCCAATCCGACTTCGCTCTCGCTAGAGGTGCATCCATCTTCCTGTTGTATCTCGTTATCATTGGCACAAACCCGATCACTCTTAATGGGTAGATCCTCGCACTGCCTGCTTCTGGCAAGCCAACGTGAACCAGGAAGACTACATGAGAAATTTCTTCAAGGTTGAGATGGCGAAGCTTGCAGTCCTTGGCCAGGACCCAACGAAACTTATCGACTGTTCCGATGTCATCCCTGTGCCCGAACCCTACCTCGGCACCGCCCATCTGCCAGCCGGGTTTTCGCGCAAAGATGTCGAGTCATCCGTACGTGCTCAAACTCTGAACCTTGTGAGACGGCAGTGTACTGATAAATCGAATGTGCAGTGTAAGCTCTTCCCATTCCCAACTCTCACGACAGACCCTGGCCCGGCCACCAGTGTTCCTCCTGTGTAAGCGAGCTTTATTTGCTTGTACCTGGGGTCTCACGATCTTGCCAATATAGCCACCGCTCCTAAATATACCCTCTGAAATGGCTTACCACGAAATATGGGCATATACCTAGATATGCTAAAGGGCAGATAATATTGCGCATTTGTCGACGTTAGCGCATCGTGTACCATGTGTCTGGCACAGAAGGGCCCAGTGGCTAACTCATTGGCTCCTCGTCGTACTCAATAGACAGGTTTTTTTTCCTACTTGTAACTACTGGGAATTTTGTCTCAAATTCACGAGCCTTTGATATCTAGATCCACAGAAAGGATTGAAATTCTGTTTCGTTCTGAGTTTGCTAACTGAGAGGATCGGACTAATCCTAGCTTGTAGTAATATCTATACCTAAGTTGCGTGGATGGGCATGCGAGTCTGACCATCTTCGAGTGGAAATGGGGGGATTAACCCATCAGGGGTATGAAAGCAAAGAGAGTCTGTAGAATACACGGCTAGCGAAGCGAAGAGGGTGGGTTGCTTGGCGAACCAGAATCCGAGGCAGTTAGAAGTTCTACATCACGTCTTTGTTGAGATGCTCGCCGGAGGCCAGCTCCCTCCGCTCCTGAGCGTTTAGAAGTTTGAAGTACCTCGCTCACAGCCCGCTGACGCGATGCGGCTATTTGATAAACAAACGCACCGAGCGCCTACGCAGATGTTTAACCTGCGTCTCGTAGCGGAATGGAAGTTACGCACCACGACCAGAGAGCCGAGAATGATTCTATCTTTCCATCTATCATCTATAGGTCCCATCGGGTCTTGGCGGTGGTGCTGCTTCACCCTCCAGAGGGCATGTAGATCAACCCGAGCATGAGACGTAGCGTGGGATGAATCGGGATCGAGGGCGGCACGACGACCACGCAGGATATCGTATGACACACTGATAGCGTGAAACTGCGCCTCTGACACCTCTGGAGGATACGCACGAGCGACAGGGGAGTCGGGATGGTAGATCCGTACGAGTTCGTAATCTGAAGCATCAGAGATAGTCAACGTTGGAGGGGTAAAGTGCAGTCGATGGGGTGCACACAGCGCGCCTTCACTTCCTTCTGAGATGCGCTCGGTGGGAGGTGAAATATTTGATGGGGTGTGGGATTCAAGTTAGAAGGGTACGGGTACGGGTTGGCGCCACTAGCCGTAGAGAATTTATACTTGACGAGGTGGGGAAACTGCGAGCCACAGCGGCAGCCGCTAGCTCGCAGGAGTACTTGCATGCAGTTTTAGACCACACAATATAAGTGTAGGGGATCCTTGGAGGGTAGAGTAATAAGACGATTGAGGATCACTTGAGGCCGTTGCCAGTGGCAGCAGCGTGGAACTCAAGCCCGATGACGGGCCGCGCCGAACATTTGGCACCAATTCCATCGTAACGCGAGTAAACACAAAATAAATACCTAATAACGACACGTGACGGTCTCATCTCGTACAAGCCCAGCCGCCCTCAACTACGCGACAGATAGAACTACTGGGTACTATATTGACTAGATCATCAGATCTAGATTCTCGTGTAAATGATGTTTGCTTACACAGGAGGAACGCTTGTGGCGGGGCCAGGGTCTGCAGTGAGAGTAGGGAATGGGTAAGACTGGCACTGTGCACTCTATCAGTCAATCTGTACGAAATGAAAATCTGGGCCCATACAGATGATTCGATATCTTTGGGCGAAGAACCGGCCGGCAGGTGGGCGGTACCAACGAGAGGCTTGGGCACAGGGATGACGTCAGAACAGTCGATCAAGTCATTCGATTTCTGACCAAGGACCGCCAGCTTCGCCATCGCGGTCTTGAAGGAAGACTTCATGTTTTCCTGGTTTAGCTTGTCTTGCCAGGAGCAAGCGGTGCGAGGATCTACCATTAACAGTAAGAAGTATTATTATGAGACGAGACAGAAACACAGACGAACCTCTGGCAATAAGGTGGTCGGATTGGAGGCGCATTTCGCCTGCGATAGGTGACATTTCTTCGCCTAGGTGTGGACCGTCGCTACGTCGTCCGCAGTGAGAAAGGAGAAGCAAGTGCCTGCGAACATACTGACCCAGGGTATGACGTGCCCACTAGCAGGGTCTCGATGTAGAACTGGGTATCGAAGATTCCGGGCGTGGAATCGAAGGGTACTCCCGGAGATTCGGGATCAATCTGGTCGGCTGCGGCGATTGAATGTCTGGGTGAGAAATATAAGTAGCTTGCACGTTTTGAAGTTGCGAGCACCGCTTACGAAGCAAGCAGAGCAACAACCTCGTCAGGCCCGAAGCCAACATCCTCGAAGCGAGCAAGGATGGTGGTAACGTCATCTATAGGATATATATAGGAGTCAGAAATCCACATCTGTTGCCCCCATATCGACCAGACTTGCGAAATGGCTCCGGAACCGTGTTATCTGCAGCAGGGGCGACGGGCGGGGGACGGCCAAGTCGGAACTCGAGCCTCGGCGCGCCGGGACAATTACTCACACCAACGGCAGCCGCGAACTGAACGCTAAAAAATGTGATCCAATGAGGCCTGACTTATGGTTTTTGGAAAACTCACAAGTCGCCCGCTGAGAGGCTGTATCTTGCAATGAATGGCTTTTGGCCATTGACGATGTCATCGATGCCGACATTGGCATGGTAGGTAGTTTCAGTGTCGTCGAAAACGACAATCGAACCATCGGCTCCACCTCCGCTGGTTGTGGAGCGGTGTCATTCTCGGCGTGAACGGAAGAGAAACAAGAACATACACATCCTCGGTCAAGGAAAACCCGATAGCGTCGTGGAAGGCGAGTCGCAGGGCGGAGTGAGCTTGTTCACCGCATTCGCCACCGTCGAAGAGATTGGCTTGAATGTCTTCTAGAACCGGGAAAAGATCGCAGCACGCCCCATTTGCGACAATGTTCCCGTCGGGGCAGGTAACACGGCGGGTCAGCGCAGCTGCATGGACAATCAATAAATTCTGTGCCGTCTGGCTGAGCAAGGGTATGGACAAACCGGCCGCGGCAGAGGTGAGGGCGAGCAAGGCAGCGAGGAATTTGAAAGACATCCCCAGTGTTGAAGGAATGTAAAACTTGCTTGACAGTGGAACTCAGAGTCTTGAAGAGCGCAGTTATGCCTGGGAGGCTTTTATGCCATCATGTGAGTAACTGCCGTCTGAATGAAAACTGGGCGGCCGGGCTGAAAATTAATTTCAGTGAACGAATCTGGCTTACCGTGAATAGTAGCATCGTAACGACACCCAAAAAAGTGAGACTATCGTACTGGCAGACAGCATTAATTCCCACTTCACGAACAGGAGGACTTTGGGGGTGTGTTCTTTTCATGCCAAGTGGGAAGCTGGGGGTATGTAGTAGGAGGACGTGCTCTTGAAACAATACATAAGGCCGTCGATATCCACGGGAGTATGGCAGAAGTTTTGTGGAAGCCGGGTTGTAACCAAGTGCCAAGTTAGTCAGAGCGGCGAGGAGCGAGAGCAGTAAGGTCGAAGGTAGGGTGGTGCCGTGTAGCTAGGAGGATGACAACGACAGTAAGCTGCCAGCCACCCAAATATACCGTGACGCTATTGTTGACATCTAGGTTAACAAACACCCATTCTCAACAGCAACTAGCCAGTACTCATAACGCCTATACTTGATGCGTCTTCCCAAGAATAGCTTTAACCCGCTCCATGATTAAGCGCTTACAAGGCACGGGAGTGAAGCTTTAAGTAGATGAAGAACGTTGCGCGTACTCCCAGTGTTGTTTGTACACGTGATAAGGCGAGCCACACCACACACGCTACATAAATAAATGCCCCGAAGAGCCTGCATATTTCCAGCTCGTCGTCTTTTGCTCGAGTCCCTTTGGGTCCTGGCGATGGTGCTGCTTCGCCCAAGAGACTGCGTGCATCGACCAGGGTATCATTAAGTACAGTGGAACTCGATGTTGCGCGGTCCTGTAGGCTGTATTGATGGCATGTACCTGTACCTCTGGGGCCTCGCGAGGGTACGCCTAGACCACAAGTGGTCTGGGTGCTGTGTCGCTGTGAGTTTGGAACCCGTAGTCAAGGGCCGAGTCCTCGTGGGGAGTGATGCGGGTACACACGGCGTGCCTTCACTTCTTCTCGGGTGAACCTAGGAAGATATTCTTGACTTGATGGAGTAGGGATGAGTTAGGAATGAAGAGTAGTTTGGCACCAGAAGAGACATCATGGCTGACCGGTGGGGTAGCCCATGGGGCACGCCGGCGGACTGCTGGCAGCTGATGGACGCATTCATCGGAGCTATGAGGGTGTTAATACAAGATAAGCTATTGGGCTACCTGAGTGATTGTGTCTAGGACGACAATTTGAATTTGAAAGCGCGAAGATACGAAGCTGCAAAACAACGAGCCTTGCAGCCGGAATGTTAAGTGGAAGCATGGCGGCACAACAGACGTTCAGTGTATATGCATAAGGTCTGGAAGATTTGTCCCAAAGAACTTGGAACAGCCTGTAGGGCTTGCCAGGGTTGGGCAAAAATGGGGACCTGCTACAGAACTGTTCTAGGTGATGTTCCAGTACACTCAAAAACAAAGGACTAGACATTGAAGCAGTTATAATGTTCCTGTACTTGGAAAAGGATACAAGAACATTATAGCTGCTTCAAACATCATCCCCATGCAGGCCAACGGCTGGCATGGGGAGAGTAACTGGAATGATTCTATCAAATCAGAAAGTACGCCCTACGCCTATCTTCATATCAAGGTGAAAGGAAGGGGAAGGAGGAGGGAAGCTGGAGAGTGGGAACGTAATCTACTTCCGGGGGCTCGTGTAGAAAGGGAGACATTTTCTGGAATCGGATCACCCCCGGAAATTTGTCCCCCTGCGGGTAGGGCGTTTACAGCCCGCACTCGGGAAGGCTAATCCCCTACTACTTACGATGCTATCTCTGACTTAGACTACGCTGCACATGAAGGTGCGACAGCGTCGCCGTGAGACGTAAAAGACCAGTGTCAGACCTCGATCCCCTCAAGATTAGTACCCTGTAGTTTCGTCAACCAAAAGCACGCAAGTAGCATCAAGAACGCAGCCCACCAGCTTTGGCAGCCGCAAATATACATCAGTCCCTATAGGCATTGGGGTCAGCGTGCTGCATATCGAGGGCCCCAGGCTGAACAACCTCACCCCACCCATCCAATGACACGAGCTCCAAGGAACCACCAAAGTACCTAGGACAGTCAGCCTTTTTTTCTGCATTGAAATATATTTGTAGACTTGCGGACCTCGCAAATATGTTACACATCGCGAGACCAATGCCAAGTCTAGGATGGCGGCCTACACCAGACTTGAGCTCAGGGTCATTTTTCAGGGATGTCCCGTCTTCGCGTTGCTGCCACTGGTCCTTCCATCGACCAACTAGTTCTTCTACAGTCGCGCGCATCCCAGCAGGGCTCGCACTTGCGGTTCTGAGGGGAACCAAATAATCTTGCTCTAGTCGCGAGGCATTGCGGACATGCGAGAAGGAGAAAAGGTCGGATGGAGAGCGAATTTGTGGATTCAAGAGTCCACCACCTAGCTCCGGAAATGAGCGGACTATGAGATGGAAGTCCAGTGAAGTGTACCTTGGTCCGAGATCCGCATCCCTATGCTGTCGGGTGCAGTGACCAGAGTGACCAGGATGGCAGGAAGGATCGACTCTTGACCGTGCATGGAAACCGTAGCTTGCATGGCCTAAGTGAACATAAGATCTATCATGTGTTGCGCAGAGAGGAGAGAACGCACATTCTTCAACAATTCGAAGATTATGTACCTGTACAAGGGATCAGTGATACTTCAGGAAAGAGGAAGGAGACGCTGACTCTAAGTGTTCTCGAATATAAGCAAACTGTGCGCCGACATGGCCTTCAATAGTCACCGCTGGCCACTGTATATTCAGTGCTCCAGGGTCATTCGAGTCATGGGTAAGTCGGTGTAATAGAGCGGTGCATCTCCGCACGCTCTTCTCTACATTTAATCCCGTATAAATGATGCCAATATGACCTTCTTCACTTGTTCCGTGATTTCTGCCTACAACAGAGTCTGACAGGGCGATATGGTGCTCTGCAAGGACACGCCGTGAGATGCGGGATACTAGCATGCGCCTCATGAATGCGTCAAGCTGGTCTGGCGGTAGATGCGGAGAAGCTAAAGAGAGACCAAGAGATAGGTTCGGAATCACAACAGCACTGCGAGAACGTCGGCAAGGGTCGAAGAGCAGTCCGGACATACGCACTGTTCGTCCAGAAGGCCTGCTAAGAATGCGCAGAAACGTTCGTTATCTTCTAGTGTTTCAATTCGCGGAAACCTACGAAGCCTAGAACATAGGGCAGCTAATGTCAAACTACTATAGAGGGCGAACATACTTCTCAAACGCCGACCAGTACAACTAAAGAGCACGGTGGTCTCATCTCAGCTGGTCGCGAAACCATGGACCTCACCTCATACACTTTTGCAACGCCCTCTTGCATAACCACGACGTATGGAAGAGCCTGCAAGTCCCGTATTCGGTGTGCCAAGCGTACAGGAAGCTCTGTTCGGACATAATTTGCGCTCTGAAAGCGTGATTGATGGAGAACAGCAAAGTCGGGACGAAACCGACCTTGATGAGGCGCTCCTCACTCATAAATCTGCCGTAGAAGACCTAGAGTGCAACTTCTCGTAAAAAAACTCTTTTCCAGGAATAAACCATGTACCAGCTGTCGCAGACTCAGTCTCTGGGCTTCCTTCGAGGCATATAGTTCCAGTTGCCGATTTTGATAGAAATGTAGGTGCGTGGATTGGAATCTTGCTTGAGTGAGAGATGAACATCTCAACATGGAGTACCTGAAGTTGGGGACCATGCCACAGTGATGTCGCTGAGGGAAACAGTGTGCGATTCAGATGGATGGGGTCAATCTCATAGGCGGTACCTTACATAAGGTAGGGCCATTGGTGCTCAACTGGGATTGCCGCACGGCTCGCACTGTGGCGGTATCATCCCCAACATTTGCAACAACGACTCTAGGCTTCTTGTGAGGAATAAACTTCAGGCTAAGTTACCTGGTAATTAATTGTATCATAATCGCGCCCGCTCGCGTGCGTTTGTTGGCCAACCCGCGACCATGATGATCATGATCATGTAGCGGAAGCACGGCCCGGCTGGAATTCAATTAGACCCTTCACCAACCCTCGCCCAGCAGGTGGATCGTAAGACGACCACACCTCGCATACACTCTCCTACTGGTTATATACACCATTTAACCAAAGTTCCTCTCACACGGTGCGTAGACCACGACGAGGTCCCCTGTCCTTGGAACTGAAATGACATGTCCAGACTCCTCAAACTAGTATACCCACCTTGTCGAGCAGAGGATGGATCCTGGCCCTTCCAACTACGACTATACAGAAGGGGCTTCCGCAATTGACATCTCAGAGGCCGTGTCTAATTTCCGCCGCTCTCGCCGTGACTCTCAGCACAGCTTGCCGTATGACGACCAACAAGGGACAATGTTCGACGGGCCGGGACACAGCGTTGTTCCAAGCAGCATTTCAAGGATGAGCATTGACCGTTCACATACCCGTCGGTGGAGTGAGGACGGCCAGACGACGCGAGCGCCTGACCCGCGTCGGAGGAGTAGTGATATGACTTACTCGTCGCAGATGCAGGATGACTCGGCGCTGGACGAGGAGGACATTTCAGGCGAGAGGGTACCGCTACGCCGAGGAAGAAGATCGCCGTCGCCGCGCAGAAGTGGCGTGTTCGGTGGTATTGCTTACCTCTTTGGACGTGACACGGGTGGGGATGCTTCATCGTCCCATCGGCGAACATCCTTCTCTCAACACTCGCGCACGTCTTCTGCGCGGTTATGGGGACGGCGCTCTGACGCAGGATCAGAGGCAGGAAGCGACGTGGCAAGTGAAGGCGATGATCGCTGGGGATACTCTTCTGGTGAAGAGGACGAGCCATCGGATGTGGAGGATATTCCCCGTGACAAGTCCCCCGTGGTGAGCGAGAGGGCGTTTAGCTCGTATCCTCCGTCCCCTGCTCCTTCGGCGTCTCTACCGCTGCTATCCGGGGACCAATTATTCGGCAATGAGACGCGCATTGACATCGACTTCGAGCCTTTGGACCCTCCACCACCTGGCGCGCCAAGCAGACAGACGATTTATCTTGTGGATGAAGATGCCACTCTGCGGTTTGTCGGCTACGAGGTCCTCAGGTGGCATAGTTGGGCCTGGCGGTTGGCCTGTGTCCTCAGCTTGGGAATGCTGGGGCTGCTCGGCCTCTGGTTCCCCAGGCTTTGGCTGCGCTGGGTGGCGAGAGAGAGGGCGTTTAAAGAGTTATCTAATGGCATTATTGTCATAGAGGTGCGTTACACAGCCACCTCGGGATCTACACGACGTTGAACGCAGTATAAGACCACCTTTCGGGATATACTATTTTTCCCTGTGTGGAGAATTCCGTATCCGTATCGTGCTTCCACCGTATTTGCTAGATTCACATTGCCAACGAAAGCAAACGGTAACGGAACGTCGTCCATCAATGGGGAAGATTTCCTTCTCGAGAATCTGCTCGTAGTCGACTATCGCTACGCCAGGTTTGCCCTTGATCCGAACAGTGGACTATTCAATGCAGTTAAGTGCGTCAGGAAAGTGCTTCTTTGACCGACTGTTACTAACGCTGCGGGAATAGGGACTGGCGAGACCATGGCTGGACTGCTGTAGGGTCAGTAAAGAACGGCCTTGAAGGGCCTGTTCGACAGCAAAGGCTCACCTTGTTCGGGCCCAACGTCATCGACATTGAGGGAAAGTCGATCATCTCTTTGCTAGTGAACGAGGTCAGCTTTGTTCCATGTGCTATACAGAACCCAAAAACAGACCGCGAGACAGGTTATCCATCCTTTCTACGTCTTCCAGATTGCCAGTATTATCCTGTGGTCGCTAGACGACTACTTCTATTATGCGTTTTGCATCGCATTAATCTCAGCTGTGAGCATCACCACAACGCTCATCGACACTAGGAAGGCAAGGCAACTTCAACATGGATTGACTAATACTCATGACCTATATACAGACTATCGCTCGGATGCGTGAACTGTCTCGCTTTACCTGCCCTGTGAACGTCTTCGTAGACGGTCTTTGTAAGTCATTACTTCGTTATTAGTTGTAAATGCTTAACGCAAGTTAGGGCTCGAGCGCGACTCCTCCGAACTTGTTTTGGGTGATATCATCAATCTGACTGAACCTCCACTATCCATACTTCCAGCCGATTTGGTTTTGCTCTCCGGCGATGCTATAGTGAATGAGTCTATGCTTACCGGTGAATCTGTCCCAGTCAGCAAGATTCCTGTAAAGGACGAAGACCTTGCTCGTTGGCGCGAGACCCCAGACGTACAGGGTGACATAGCCAAAAGTTTCCTTTACGCAGGGACGAAAGTCGTTCGCATCCGAAGGTCA
This sequence comes from Russula sp. MG48, assembly GCA_003313725.1. Classification (NCBI taxonomy): domain Eukaryota; kingdom Fungi; phylum Basidiomycota; class Agaricomycetes; order Russulales; family Russulaceae; genus Russula; species Russula sp. MG48. The sequence goes on along the minus strand of QLOS01002668.1, from coordinate 6,221 downwards.
GTCGGACCAGCGGATAGCCCCTTTGATAGGCCTGCATTGGGGCTCGTTACCCGTACTGGTCCGTGAAAATAGCCATAAGCTAGAAGCAGGAGACTGAAAGCGTTGTAGGGTTCACGACGACGAAGGGCGCGCTCGTGCGCTCTATGCTTTTTCCAAAACCAATCGGTTTCAAGTTCTATCGAGATTCTATCCGATTCATCATGGTTCTTACTGGGATTGCGGGGCTTGGGTTCTGCGCCAGTGCTGTGCAGTTTATCAGGCTTGGAGTATGTCCTCTTGTTTACCATTCTCACGTGGCGTTCAACTGGAATGTATAGGTTCGGTGGCACACCATCCTTATCCGGGCGCTCGATCTAATAACGGTAGTTGTCCCGCCGGCACTCCCTGCAACGCTCTCCATCGGCACGAGTTTCGCGCTGAGCCGTCTCCGGCGCTCCGGCATCTTCTGCATCTCGCCAAACAGGATAAATGTTGCGGGAAAGATCAATGTTTGCTGTTTCGACAAAACGGGCACGTTAACCGAGGACGGCCTCGATATTCTCGGCGTGCGCGCGCTCGACCGCCGCAGTGGCACGCGTTTTGGTGAGCTCCTCGACAATGTGTATGACCTACCAGGGCCTGTGGGGCGCGAGAAGGCCACGTTCTTATACGCGCTTGCGACGTGCCATCAACTCAAGGTTGTTGATGGTGAGGCCATCGGGGACCCGCTGGACGTCAAGATGTTCCAATTTACCAAATGGCTAATTGAAGAGGGACATGTTGCTGGTACGGGAATGATTCGAGGCCGCCGGTCTGGCGAGGGCGAGGCACGGCCCGCAGCACTCGTCCAGACCATCGTCCGGCCACCGGGAAGTGCGCAGTTCAAGATTGAAGATGCCCTGAAGGGTAGTGCGAAGGTCGGCCTCCTTTCTTCACCTCGGTGCCATGTGTTTCTTACCTCGAACAAACCCTAACGGTGTCATATTGCGCGTACCATAGCACGCGCACTTCCTAGAGTTTGGCGTTATTCGGACGTTCGAGTTCGTTTCACAACTTCGTCGGATGAGCGTCATCGTCAAGCGCCTCCGGAGCACGAGCATGGAGATATATGTGAAGGGTGCCCCCGAAGTAATGGTCGACATTTGCGAAAAGGATTCATGTGCGAGCTTTTGTTGTCCAGAAGAAGCGAAACTGAGCTAGCGGTGACCAGTCCCGGATGACTACGACGACCTCCTCTCATACTACACAAAGCGCGGGTACCGTGTAATCGCGATTGCGGGGAAGAGTATTGAGGGATTATCATGGCTGAAAGCCCAGAGGATGAAGCGGTCAGTCTCTCGGTCTTGACATGATGTGAACGCAACCTCACACGACGACGTTACAGAGAGCAGGCCGAGTCCGGCCTTTGGTTCCTAGGCTTGATCATCTTTGAAAACAAACTGAAGCCAGGAACAGCCCCGGCGATTCAGGCCTTGCGATCTGCACATCTTCCATGTAGGATGATCACAGGCGACAACCCGCTAACTGCAGTCAGTGTTGCGCAGGAGTGCAACCTCATCAGCGGGACGGCCCACGTGTTTGCGCCGGCATTCGTCCAAGGTGAACACGGACAAGCACCTCATGTGTCCTTGCGTTACCCTGCTGACGTTTCTGTCCTCTCTGTGGAGCAGGAAACCCAATGACACCACTAGCGAAGCTCTCTTGGTCATGCACGGATGATCCAGCATGGAAATTGGATGACTACAGCTTAAAGCCGCTGACGCCTCCCCCGCACCACTCCATAGATGCCGATATGGTCGATTACCAGGACTACGCGCTTGTCGTCACTGGCGATGTCTTCCGCTGGATGATCAACAACGCACCGCTGGAGACTCTGCAACGCGTACGTACCCTGAGCCCCGCTTTGTGCGTTATCGCTGATACGATACACGCAGATGCTCGCACGATGCCAAATCTTTGCACGTATGTCCCCAGACGAGAAGAATGAAGTTGTCGAACGACTGCAGTCGATCGGGTATACCGTTCTTATGTGTGGTGACGGTGCAAACGACTGCGCGGCGCTCAAGGCAGCGGACGTGGGGTTGTCATTGTCTGAGGCAGAGGCATCTGTCGCTGCACCATTCACAAGCAAAACTCCTGACATTGGATGTGTGCTCGAAGTCATTAAGGAAGGCCGTGCGGCTCTCGTGACGAGCTTTAGCTGCTTCAAATACATGTAGGCCGACTCTTTCGATAATGACCATCTGGCTCCCAGCTCACTAATCACACGCATATATTAGGGCCCTCTATTCCCTCATCCAGTTCACAACCATCACTTTGTTGTATTCATTTGCCTCATCTTTGGGAGATTTCCAGGTAAGTGTCTTTGTGACTGTTGCCAAGAAGGTGCTGAGCCTGTCGAAAGTTTTTATACATAGACCTATTTGTTATCATCCCCATCGCTGTCAGCAGTGAGTCCCATGAAAATTTGCAATATTGCGGATGGTGACCGAATACTTTATAGTGGGTCGCACACCCCCGTACCCTTGGATACACCCCAAGAGGCCCACTGCGAGCCTTGTGTCGAGGAATGTCCTTGCCAGCATCATCGGCCAGATTGTTATCACGAGCGCAACACAATTCTGGGCGTTTTTCTGGGTGCGGGGCCAGCCTTGGTATGTTTTGATCGCCCGATACCGCGAGATCCAAGAGGGAGATCATTTTCTAGGTACTCTCCCGCGAACCCTGATGTCGGCTCTAACGACGACCACTTGCAAGCAACGAATTATGAAAACACGGCTTTATTTTTACTGTCTTGTTTCCAATACATCCTGGTAGCTGGGGTATTCAGCATTGGTCCGCCTTACCGCAAACCCATGTGGACGAACGGTGCGTCTCCGCCGATGGCAATAAGTTAGCATGGTTAATGTTGAATATTCGTGCAGGGTGGCTCATGCTGTCCCTGGTTGCACTCTCACTGTTCAACGTGTCTGTCTTGCTGGCGCCAACAAAGTTTATCGCCGCACTACTGGAACTCATGCCTATGCCGATATCAGCTCGACTGACACTGCTGTGGGCGGCAATCACAAATGTGGCCGCATCAGTCGTTTTCGAGCGGTGGGTCGCACAGCTAGTTGCAGACGTGGTAGGGGTGTTTGTATCACACCACGAGGGTCGGCGACGGATCAAGGACAGTAGGATGTATCGGGCGATAGAGAGGGAGTAGAGTAGAGACGGAACAGAACAGAATAGAGTTGGATGTCCGAGTCCGAGTCCGAGTATAGACAAATGTAATCGGGTCGCTTGGTCGCTTAGCTTGTTTTTGTGGTGGGAACAGCATCACCCGGCTTGCGACGGCCGGCCGGCTGTTTCGGGCCTTGGCGACCAAATTGGTGGCAGTGTTGTTGTGGATGTGGTCCAGACTCTAGAGCGTTGTCGAAGTGGAGGTGAGGTGCGAGACCCACTCTCCGTCGTCACCATCTTGCTTGTTGGGCCATTGTTTTCTTTTTCCTTTCTCTTCGCTTCCCCCCTTTTCTATCCTTGCTCTGTGGGCAACTCACTTCACTTTCCTTCAATCCCCCACGACGCGTTCATCCAATTGGTCGTCGTTTCTTCTGCTGGAGCAGGCACTCCAACCCCTTCAATAACTCTCCCTCTCAAGCCCTCCAAGCGTCCCTCTTTCTCTATATTTATCCATGCGCCGTCGAATGCATGCCTTTGCCTTTGTCATTGCATTCGCTTTGGTCCTCCTCAATCAAGCGTCTGCAACCCCAACCCCCTTCGTGCCCTCAACTGGTGTTGTCTACCGTCGCCAGTCAAGCGAAAACCCTGTCAGACGGTCAGTGACCACACAGACGGTACAGACGACCCAGACGTACGTGTTGCAGTTCTCTTCGAGGACCCTCTACTCACTCCTGTTATTGTAGTCAAGATGGCCCAGTCACCGAGACGTGTAACGTCACGTTGTCGCCAGTTACTGGGCCGAAAGGTGAACCCCTCGTTCAAGTGGTGCGACAATGCACGGTAGTTGCTGGCGCGGCTGCTGCATCGAGCTTGAGCTCGCCGCCGGTATCCACTTCGACACCAGCTGATAGCTCAACCACCTCCGCTTCGAGTTCCAGTTCGGTTTCAGCCTCTCCGGTGAGCCCCAGTGCTAGCTAGTTCGCTGTTTTGGCTATAGTGACGACTCGCCAAGGTTATTTCTTCCATCGCGCTTTCGAGCATCACAGTCTCCTCACAGTCTCAGTCTGATTCAACGACCACCAGCATGGCACAAGCTTCATCAACAAACCCTGGGGTGTCAGTCGTCGTGAGTTCAATCAAGCCTTGGCTATGACTCGTGCTCTAACATTTTTTTAGGGGATTTCCTCCATCCCGCTTTCCAGCATCAGCATTATCTCTTCATCTTCATCACAGGCTCCAGCAACTACAACGCAGCCCCCGGCGACTACGACGCAACCTCCGACGAACACTCCCAAGTCTTCACCCGCTACTAGTGGCGGATCGCCGGCCTCGGCTGCGGACAGTGCCTCGGCGTCTAGCTCGTCTCAGGCAGCTTTCCAGATTCCTGGGAAGAAGATCTCAGTTCTCCCTATTGGCCTTGGTATTTTCGCGGGTATTTCGGTAATCGCCCTGATTGTCGTTGGTTTGGTCACTTACGAACGGACGAAGTATCGCAAGGTACGTTGCACACCATTCTTACTTGTCTGCGTCACTCACTGGATTGATCATAGATATTCAGGCAGCGAAAACTGGCCGAGCAGGGTGCAGGGTCGGGCTACAGCGGTTTGTCTTCATAAGCCTGCTGCTGTCTGATTGCGCGTGCGCACTCGACATTTCGCCAATTATGATGCATGACTTCCTGTCTTTCTCGTTCTTCCCGGAGGGATCAATTGTGTCTACTTTTGTTGTGTTTTGTGTTGTGTGCCCCCCAGCCGGAGCCGGCGCAGCCGCGTCCTCGTTATATTATCGCCACAAGCGAAGTCGTGGCAATCGAGTTTTATTTGCTTTCATCCCCCTGCGTTCAGTTTAAGGACAGCTACTGTATATTACTCTCGTAATGTTTTGGGATCATTAACTGGATGCCGCACGTGGACTTGCTACCCCAAGTCGTGCAACCGGGGACTTTGTACACACATCAACTGATCTGTGATGGTGTTACTGGTACAGTGTCAAAATTAAATTCACACCCGGATTTTCGCAAGGCCCGCAGGGACAGTGATGGACGGATATATCCATCACGCGTCCGATCCCACGATCAGCGGACACGGGGCAGACAACGTGCGCGTCTGATCAATGCGCGCCTCATTTTTCACATTACAAAGTCGGATTGAAAATAACCTATTTCATGCACGGAATACGTGAACGCGCGTCGACAGGGGGGCAGCAAAGCCGCGTGGCGTGTGCCTCTGAGTCCGAGAAGCAGCTGGGGAGCCATGCCCCCGTGACAGTTTATGGCATGAGTTCCCTCAAAGAATGGGACGGACCTTTGACAGAACTCTCTGCTCGAGCTCAGGCTGCCACGCGGCTGCCTTGCGGGACGAGAGTCACGGTGCCAGCGAGAAGGAAGCGGAACGTGAGAGACGTGCGCGGTACACGCAGCGCGAACTCTATATGTACATTGTCCTGCCTACATGCTGCAAAGATAAATAGCTGCGGAACCCACCCATTGATAGAAGCCACGTCCCATCTGCGAAGGGGTTCACAGTACTCAATCAACCGCAAGAAAAAAAAAAAACTACAGTAACTCGGCTTTTTGAAAGGACCGGACCCCTGACTCTTTCATCAACATCAATGTCGCACCGCCGTACCACACACACGTCAAGGCACCGCTCGTTCGTCGTGAGCATCGACCCTGGCACATTCGCCAATATCGAGATCGTCATCGAAGGTGGGAACTACCACCACGGAGGGGCGTGGCCGCCTCCTCGTGCCACCACGGCGACACGCGACCGGCCTGAAAACCACGGCTACGGCTACGGATATAGTAGATACGGTGCGCCCGCGTCCCCCGTCTTACGCGCACCGCCTCACGGCGACTAATACCCTCCCGTCCTCCCCTTCTCAATGGGAACTGTTCGCATATTTTCCCTACGTATCGATCACGGCACCACGACGATAGCCCCGACATCCCCAGCCAAGCGCTCGTCGTTCGTCCCGCTACAATCACAGCCACCGCCCACGTCGGCAGGGAAGTCCCCATCATCCGCGGACGCGCGGGGTAAACTCGCATACGAATGGGAACGCCTCGCGGCGCGCCGCCG
>QLOS01002661.1:0-39439 GCA_003313725.1 Russula sp. MG48 | reverse complement strand
TTCACCTCCGTCATCACCCCAACTGTCAAGAAAAACATAGCAAGGACATTAAAGTAAAAAAAAACCCACACCCATCACTCGGCATTCCCAGGGATCGAGTCATAAATATCCTGCGGGGGAGTCACGGCCACAGGCCCGACTCGCCCCTCGTCTGAGTGCTGTATGATTTCTTATTCGCCCTCTTCAGGCGCGCTTGCGAGTTCGAGGCCGGTCTGTCCGCACTGGCGCAGCGCCTCGCGCTCCTTGGTGGACATTGGTACCGGCTGTGACACAGGGAAGCCCGGCGGTCCGAAACCAGCGCCGCTCCTGGAGGAGCTGCTGTGCACATTACTGGAAGCGGGGTAGGCCAAGGCACCATCGCTCGAGGTAGGCGCGTAGTGCGATCTTGAGGTCGCCGTGGCCGCACCAGCTTTGAGTGTGCTGTCGTCAAGGAGTACCTGGCTCTCACGATATTGCTGCATGCTACTGTCCCCACTCGATGTTGAAGAGACAGGTCCAGAACGACTAGTAGATGCGGTGCGCGCCACCTCTGGTTCATCGCGGTATGGTGTGACCTCGGTTCCCGTGAGGTCCGTGCGGCCGGAAGGTTGGGCTGCTCGGTCGGGATCGACGGCCCCGTCAAAGACGTCGCGGCGGCGTTTGCGGCACCAATAAAACAAACCAAGGGTGAGGACAACGAACACGGCACTAACTCCGCCAGCGATTCCGCCAATAACTGCACCATTGCTACCAGAAGGAACTCGAGATGTAATTGATATAGTGGGGTTGATAATTGATATGGTGCCAGTGGGGGCGACAGTTGATACAGTGCCAGTGGGGGCGATAGTTGATACGGTGCCAGTGGGGGAGGTAGTTGATGTGGTGCCAATGGCGGCGGGGGTCAGCGTGAAGGTGTGAGTATACTTGAGGATCGCCGTGACGTTAGCGGTTGAGGTTCCTCTGTAAGGATGTGAATGAGAGGGACGGCGGTGGTGAGCTACGAGTGCTTACTCGGGTATTGTCGTGTATATAGATTCCAGGTCTGGGTTTGGGTTCGAATCGGGTGTATGTGTCGGGGTCGTGGACGTGGGGAAATTTGCGGGTTGTACATTTGATGAAGGACGCGGGGTCGAGATTGAAAACCAAACAACGCGTGGTCAGCGAACGCCCAAGTAGATCAAGATTGAAGACCCAGCACCGGAAGTAGACACAGAGGGTGGGGGTGTCTGTTGCACTGGTGGAGGGGATGATGCGGGTTCGGATGGTTGCTGTACTGGTGGTGCGGGTGTGAGTGCGGGTGATGGATCCCCCGGTGCAGGGGGTGCAGGCGGCATCCCTGGCGGAGTGGGGGTCGGTGGGTCCCCTGGTGCAGGGGGTGCACGCGGCGCCTTTGGCGGAGGGGGGGCGAGTGGTGGGCCGGGAACCATCGGCGCAAGAGGTACAGGTGAGGGTGCCCTCATAAGAAGGGACACGGCCAGTTGCAAATAAGAGAAGGAAAGTGGGGAGATTGAGGGGTAAAAAGAATGGGGATGAGCGGCGCAAGAGCATGTCAGACCAAGGAGGTTTAGCACCGGAAGAGCCAAGATGTGGCCAGGACAAAACACCGAAGATGGAGGCCATGTTACGGTCCAAAGAATACAGCGTCTGATCATAGTCTGATCACCTCACTACCAGAGGCCAGGAGATATGGTACTGCTTGCTATCGTCCACCAGCAACTTGAATTCGCATTGAAGTTCACCACCGGTTCGTATTCTTGAAATATCTCAGCATCCGCTGCACAGATCGACTTTGGTCTTGAATATAAACATGTTCGGATGCAATTAAACCAATTTCGCGTGCAAAATTTGATTGATTCTTATACAGACCTTGTGCTGAATATCAACTCACAGGGGCATAGTGCTCATTACGTTCTCCTCTCATGATGAGAGGCCGTGGGAATCAATACTTCTCTGTTTCTTATTTTTATTTATTTAATTATTTTTTTGAATCCGCACTTATATCAGTGAAGGTACACGTGGTCACATGATTACTAAGTCACGTATTAGGCATGTGTGATGGGTTCAATGAAGTCAGAACTCGCTAACTAACTATGCTATGGGCAGTGTGGGGTGGTCATGTGTGGGTCAAGGCCCAGTCTGAATTGGTCCACACACACATTCATGTGGCCTCTGTTCCCCGTTTTCTTCTTAACGTATCTCAGGCCGTGGGTGACCTACCAACCTCTTCCGCCTCATAACACAGATCTTTTCAATGTCTCAAACTGAACACCGGACCCTCAACCTTAATGAAACTGAGCAGGCAAATCGCCTAAGTATGTTACCTGCCTCTCGGTTTTAACCTCGCCAATTTTTGTCCACATGTCCTTCAGATGCTCCGCTCAACCCGCCTCTGGCGAATCAAAATCTGGAAAAACGGCCTGAGTTTGCCGAGGGCTCCGGGCCCCTCTTCCTCATGTATCGGAAGATGACAGAGGAAGAAGACAAAAAGATGGTCGAACGCTGGCAAAAAGATGCTGAAGGTATCATTATATTCGTGAGTCCTCATCTTGTTTCTATACTGGACATCACACATCACGGAAAAAATAATAGACTGGATTGCTGTCTGCTGCCGTTGCAGCAGTACTCGCGATGACAGTTGGCAGCCTCGATCCAACCTTCCAGGATGGGTCCGTATTCATTCTCCAGAACATTTATCTGCTTCTAGTCAAGAACTTCAACGCTAATGAAACTCTGCCTTCCGATCCTATGGTCATAGAGGCCTTCACTCCGCCGAAGTATGCTGTCTGGGTGAGCGGAATCTTGTTCTTGAGCTTGGCTATCAATCTTAGCTGTGCTATGATGGCGACGTTGATACGACAATGGGCACGTCGGTACCTCAGGATTACTCAGTCACCACGTTACAGCCTACACGAGCGAGCGCGGATTCGCGCATTCTTTGCCAACGGCGTCGATGTCTGTTGGCTCCCCCAGGTGATTGAAGGAATACCGGTCCTGATAGAAGTGTCCCTGTTCCTCTTCTTTTCCGGTCTTCTCACATTGCTCGCTTCTATGCATTCAACTGTCTTCCTAGCCGTATTTTGGCTCCCTCTGATGATTTTCTGTGCTTATGTCATCATCACGATTATGCCACTTGTACGGCACGACAGCCCATACTATTCATGGTACTCTTCGTTCATGGGGTTGTTGGGGCATGTGGAAAAATTAGCTGTGGAAACCATTCAGAAACGAGCATCGGAGATCGACAAGCACATTTTCAAGTGGATATTCGACAATCTAGTTGAGGATCACGACTCGGAGATGGCTCAGTTCTTCGAGAGCATCTCTAGCTCATCGATACTCCAAGAACCCCTCCTCAGTCTCAATAATCTGGGCGAAGGGAAGCTGTCGTCGGCTTTGAGCAAGTTCTTAGAACGCACTTGGTTATCCAATTTTGTCCCTGGCTCGGACAAGATGGGGCGACTTGTCGTCTGCGTGAAGATCGCCGATGTTGCAAGCCTCTCCGATCTAGCGATGTCAATCCTTGAAGATATATTTCCTGGGGACCGGCATAAGGTGCTGCGGTCCGTTGAAATGGGGCGATCCCTGACAAGCCAAGGCAATAAAACCCTCCAGGAGATTAATTTGTGTGCACAAAGCGTTGTTGCTGGCATCATTTCAAACGTGCAGAGAAACGATGACCATTGGATTACACTCGCTGCGGACCAGTTAGGCAAATCAGAATGCGCCGTTCGAGGCTACCTCGAACATGGAAATGAAAGCGTGTTACTTGCCAACTTGATCCACATCACGCGCCTCATCTTGGGCTCTTTGGGGGACCCGAATAATCGAGATATGGCTGACGCGTCATCATACATATTGCCATCTCTTTCCAATTTCGACATACGAAATACTCTTCCTGGACTGCAGCACGACTTCCTTACCTTGTGGGATGAAATCGATCGAGAAGCACAGAACAACAACGTTCCCACGAAGATCCGCGACAGCCTTCGCAATCTTTACAATGCATTAAACCCAGGCACCGATGACACCTCGACAACATCACCCGCGTCCAACACCAAATTAAATTCCTACAGCCATCCCTCGGACTCGACTTTCCCTACGCACGAGGCGATCAATGAAAACTCTCACACTCTTATTGCCACTTCCCTCCCTGTTTCACACCGTGGCGCTGGTCTTGCCACCGTCACTCACCCACCCGCCCTTGGTGCAACAGAAGACACCAACGACACCTTGTCCGTGCCCAACCCTACCCCTCAGTCCGGCTTTAATGGCGGTGCTGCTCCTCAATGCAACAAAGGAATGACTATCATCGCTCCTGCCATGGTCCCTGGCTCACTGTCGTCACCTACCCTCATACCGGTCCCCAGCAGAGCCCTCACAGGGGGTCTCCATTCACCCCCCGACTCTGCTGAGAAAGGTCAATCTTACGCTCTCCCTCACGAATCGGTACGTTCATCTCCATCATGGACCCACCTTCACTCTCACGTTGTTACGCAGGTAGCTTCGTCCTTGGATCCTAATGTTACTACTCCCATGGCGCCGGTCCCCTTGTCAGGCGCCGTTATCCCACAGAGGAATGACAATGACGACGACGACGATATTTGCGTACCAATCACGCCGAGTGCCAAGGCTGTCGACAAGCGACCATTCGTGGAAGATCCCGATTTCCCCGTTGCATATGACAATATCCAAAACCCGAACATTCTTACTCGGCCCCAACTGCCCCATTACCACCGCCAGTCGGAACCATTAGCCAGTTTTACAGTCGCAACTACTTTGTCATCTGAGAATCGTAGTCCATCAGAGAATACCACCTAGTTTCCGCATAGCCGATTGGAGTCGCAGTCGATGGCCATTGGTGGTTGTTGTATTTTCTTTTCCATTTTCTGTCATGGCTAAGCATACTTTGGGGATGGTGTTGATTCCAAGCAGGACAAGGATCGAGAATGTGAAGCTGCTTTTGAGTCTCAAGTAAACACAAATTTTCCTTGAAGCTTTTGAAGAGATACTGTACCGTGTTTCTGGTTACTGTATAGTATAGGAAGTTCCTGTATATATCTAGGTGTTCTTTGATGCTACCTCGAACATGGCAATGATAGCGTGTTACTCGCCAACTTGATTCACACCACTCCCCAGATCTTTCACTCTTCATTCGGGAACGGCCGAGGTATAGCTGACGCGGCATCATACATCCTATCATCTCTTTCCCATTTTGACATCCAGCATGCTCTTCCTGGGCTGCAGTACGACTTGTGTGTATTGTGTAATCAAATCAAATCGTTCTAGAAGTACAGCGCAGAAGCGGAGGTTGGAACTTCCCTATCACTGGCAGCTTCACCTCCGTCATCACTCCTCCAGCTGTCAAGAAAAACACAGCAAGGACGTTAAAGTAAAAAAAAAAAAAACCAAAAGCCATCACTTGGCATTCCCAGAGATCGAGTCGTAAATAAATAACCTGCGAGGGAGTCAGTGAGTCACGGCCACAGGCCCATAGGGAGGTCGGAGGTCACATGATGAGGGGGTCACGGGACGGGTAGTACATATAGCGGATCATGTGCGTTAGAGCAACCTCGGTCGAACCCATCGACGAGTCCTTGGGGGCGCAACCCCTCTCTCCAACGTCCCTCGTCTGAGTGTTGTATGATTTCTTATTCGTCCTCTTCAGGTGCGCTTGCGAGTTCGAGGCCGGCCTGCCCGCGTTGGCGCAGCGCCTCGCACTCCTTGGTGGACATTGGTACCGGCTGTGACACAGGGAAGCCCGATCCAAAACTAGCGCCGCTCCTGGAGGAGCTGCTGTGCACATGACTGGAAGCCGGGTAGGCTGAGGCACCATCGCTCGAGGTAGGCGCGTAGTGCGATCCCGAGGTCGCCATGGCCGCACCAGCTTTGAGTGTGCTGTCGCCAAGGAGCGCCTGGCTCTCGCGATATTGCCGCACACTGTTGTCCCCGCTCCATGTTGAAGAGACAGGTCCAGAACGACTAGATGCGGTGCACGCCCCCTCTGGTTCATCACGGTATGGTGTGACCTCGGTTCCCGTGAAGTCCGTGCGGCCAGTAGGTTGGGCTACTCGGTCGGGTTGGACGGCCCCGTCAAAGACGTCGCGGCGGCGTTTGCGGCACCAATAAAACAAACCAAGGGTGAGGACAACGAACACGGCACTAACTCCGCCAGCGATTCCGCCAATAACTGTACCATTGCTACCAGAAGGAACTCGAGATGTAATTGATATAGTGGGGTTGATAATTGATATGGTGCCGGTGGGGGCGATAGTTGATACGGTGCCAGTGGCGGCGATAGTTGATACGGTGCCAGTGACGGCGATAATTGATATGGTGCCAGTGGGGGGGGTAATTGATATGGTGCCAGTGACGACGGGGGTCAGCGTGAAGGAGCGAGTAAACTGTTGAACCCCCGTGATGTTAGTTCCTCTGTAAGGATGCGAATGAGAGGGACGGCGGTGGTGAGCTACGAGTGCTTACACGGGTATTGTCCTGTATATAGATCTCAGGCCTGGGTTTGGATTCAAATCGGGTGTATGTGTCGGGGTCGTGGACGTGGGGAAATTTGCGGGTTGTACATTTGATGAAGGACGCGGGGTCGAGATTGAAAACCAAACAACGCGTGGTCAGCGAACGCCCAAGTAGATCAAGATTGAAGACCCAAGCACCTGAAGTAGACACAGAGGGTGGGGATGTTTGTTGCACTGGTGGAGGGGATGGTGCGGGTGCGGATGGTTGCTGTACTGGTGGTGCGGGTGTGAGTGCGGGTGATGGATTCCCCGGTGCAGGGGGCGTAGGCAGCATCCCTGGCGGAGTGGGGGTCGGTGGGTCCCCTGGTGCAGGGGGTGCGCGTGGCGCCTTTGGCGGAGGGGGGGCGAGTGGTGGAACTCCCAGCACAAGGGGTGCAGGTGATAGAGTCCTCATAAGATGGGACATGGTCAGTTGCAAATAAGAGAAGGAAGGAAAGCGGGGAAGTTGAGGGGTAAAAAGATTCGGGGTGAGCGGCGCAGGGGCATGTCAGACCATGGAGGTTTGGCACCGGAAGATGTGGCCGGGACAAAACACCGAAGATGGAGGTCATGTTACGGTCCAAAGAATACAGCGTCTGATCTCAGTCTGATCATCTCATTACCAGAGTCCAGGGGATGTGGTACTGCTTACTATCGTTCACCAGCGGTTCGTATTCTTGAAATATCTCAGCGTCCGCTGCAGGGATCGACATTGGTCTTGAATATAAACATGTTCGGATGCACTTCAACCGATTTCGCGTGTAAAATATGATTGACTCTCATACAGACCTTGTGCTGAATATCAACTCACCGGGGCATAGTGCTCGTTACGGCGTTCTCCTCTCATGATGAGAGACCGTACACTAGAATAGAAGCGCGATCGGCGGCCCGTCTTACATCGACTTGCTGCCCGACAGCGTCTATGCTTCCACTGACTTTGACGGCCATCTTCTTATCCTCTGTGCGACTTCCCAGACAATGTCTTCCACATTCACATGGTTATAGACGGCGCAACTGGAGAAACACTCCATATACCTGTCACTTTCCCCACCATCTCACCAAATTCAGCTTACACTGGCCCATACCCCGTAGACTTGGACGGGCCGTCATCTGGTGATGTCCCTGGTGTACCTGGACGCACCATCCCAGTCCCTACATCGTCTCATCCTGCTTTCTCAAAAGCAACGGCCTCTCTGTCGCCTCGCGGCATATAGCCAGCGGCAGCACAAAACGAGGCATCACTGACATCTTGTCTACGATCAATCCCATTCCTCAGTCTACCCTTAGCGCCGGCTCTCGTCCGCAGCACAAAGAAATGACTATCATCCCTCCTTCAATTGTACCTGAATCCCTATCATTTCCCACCCACGTGCGGGCCCTTCCAAGTCACTGCGTACTCACTGGGGACCTCCATTCACCTGCCGACTCCCCTGTGCACCGACTTGGATTCGACCGACTCCCTCATGGACCGGCTTCTTCATCTTCACCTCCAAATACCGCTTTCTCGCGCGTTGCTCCACAGATAGTCTCTTTCTCGGATCCCTATGATGCGCCGGCGGCATGACGATACCCAGGAGCCAGAGGTTCCTACTCAAAACTCCACCAGTCAGACGGTCAGCGCCTAATACACACGACCACTTCACAAGCCGAGAATCGTGATCCATCAGAGAACTCGGCCTATTCTCCGCATAGCCGAAGCGAATCGCAGTCGTAGTACTGTAATATGCTTATCGAAATCTTCCAGTGGGAACGCGGAATCAACACCCATAGGTTGTTTATGTACACATACGCATATGCATCGCGCCCCGCGAACCATGGGAAGATCAGTCCGAGATCCGAAGTTTGATTGGCGCTTGGCATTCTCAACGGTACGGGAATATCACGGCGACGTTCAGGTATGCCGCTTCACTTAGAAATTTTTGGGAAGTACCGGTCGGGGAGCCCGACTCAGAGGGTGGAGGAAATAGTCTAAATACGGGGGTACGAATAATAGCACGATACAGCCCTTCTATATAGTACTGGTGCAAAAAACTGTCTGGGCGTGTTCAAGTACCTATGAATTGGACAAAGAACCTGTGTATGGGAAGTACTAAGGCACCGCAGAGAGAGGAGGGCCGGAAGGGCATCTGGGACCATATTTGAATGGCAATACTAGTAGGCCAGTGGAGCGCACACGCTGAGCTCGGAGATAGAGTTAGGCCTAAGGTCACTTGGAAGATCACTTGGGCGACTGGGAGTGAAGTTCAGGCCGTTGTGATGATTCAATTGCTGGCTTGGAGATCGTGTGCTTAGTGTGCTTTGATTGATTCTCGGCATACTGCACGCTTACACGGCGTTCTCCGGAGACCGTGGGAATCAGCACACTATTGTCAGGACCAATCAACCGCTTCTTGTAACTTACCACTGGCAAGTCATTCTTCAATGTCTCAAACTTACCGTCGAGCCGTCAAAGTAAGTGAGTTGGTAAACGCTACATGTACGTTTTCTCCTCGCCGCCATCGTCCATACTCATTTCAATTACACTAGATGCCCCCACTAACTCGCCTCAAATGACGGAGAATTTGGAAGCACAGCCTGGATTCGCTGATAGCTCTGGGCCTTTCTTCTCCATGTATTCGGAGATGGCAGAAGAAGAAGACAATAAGATGGCTGAACGCTGGCAAAAAGTTGCTGAGGGAATCATCATTTTCGTGAGTTATTCTTTTACTTTCCATACCACTTCACACATATATAGTCAAATAATTATAGACTGGTTTGTTCTCTGCCGCCGTTGCGGCATTGGTCTCGGTTACTGTCATGGACCTAAAGCAAAACCCGCAGGATACGGCTGCATTCTATCTCCAGAATATCTATCAGTTGCAAGTTCTCGCCAGCTCCAGCATACCTCGCCCGTCCATCCCTTCCACGTCGGCTCAACCACCTCCCTTCTCCCCACCGAAATACGCCATTTGGGTGAACTCGCTCTTGTTCTTGAGCTTGGTCATCAGTCTTACCTGTGCTATGCTGGCGACACTCCTCCAGCAATGGGCACGCCGATACCTCAGGGTGACACAGCTACCACGATGTAGTCCACACCGGCGAGCGCGGATGCGTGCATTCTTTTCCCACGGCGTCGACAAGTTTCGTATTTCCTGGGTGGTTGAAGCGTTACCTACCCTGGTACATCTCTCTCTCTTCCTCTTCTTTGCTGGCCTTCTCATCTACCTCTTCAATATCAATCACATGGTCTTCCGTGCCGTGCTTTGGTGGGTCGGAGTTTCCACAGCGGCATACTCACTCATCACGGTTATGCCAATTTTCCGGCTGGAGAGCCCATACCATGCACCGCTTTCTTCACTCGTCTGGTCCCTTCATGCCAGCATATCCTATATCATCTTCCGTCTATTCTGGTGTTTTGTTTACTATTGTGGCGCAACCTTTAGGCGGCGCATTTACAACCTGAAAGTTTATTACCGTGAATGTATCTCGCAGGGAAAGGAGAAAATCATCGGAAAAACTGTTCAGGAGTCGTCACAGGCGATCGACAGCCGTGTACTGGAGTGGACATTCGACGCCCTGGCCGAGGATCATGGACTGAATAGATTTTTCCAGCGCATCCTTGGCTTCTGTAGCTCGAAAGTAGTCAAGAATCCTCAAGTCATTCTCGATTGCCTGGGCAGCTGGAAGCTTTCCTCGACTTTGGTGCTATTCTTAGACATTACTTTGTCCTCCAATTTGGTCTCAGAGTTGGACAAAAGTCAGCGGTTCATCACATGTCTAAAGGTCATTGATACGATGGACCTTTCCGATCCACTTTGGAAAATCCTCGCTCTCATGTCCACTGGAGACCGGCATGGCGTTCTGCGAACAGTTGAAATGGGACATTTGATAAGAACGCTGAAAAGGCAGCGCAATAGAAGCGAGGAGGAGATCAGTTTGTGTGTAGAAATCATTGTTTCCTACATCATTGCAACGGTGCGCAAACGTGACGACAGTTGGATTGGACTCGCTGTGGATCAATTAGGCGACAACGTTCCACGCTATCTCGAACGTGGCGATGATAGTGTGTTACTTGCTAATTTGATCCATACCATTTGTCAAATGTGCAATACTCCCCACATCACATCCCCGTTCACAAAGATCTTTCATCTGGCCCTTCCACGCAACCTTGAGGCTCCCCAGCGCGAGGCTCCCCCTGAGGCTCCCCCACACGAGGTTCCCCGACTCGTTAATCCTGTATCCATTGATCCTCTGTCTAATGGCGAGACCCGGCCGTTCAATTCCCGCATGCTCGATCCCATATGGGGCTTCATTCTGCCATCACTTTCCAAATTTGACATACGAAATACTCTTCCCGAACTTCAGCATGAGTTCTGTGCCTTGTGGAACGATGCTGTTCTACGAGCCCGGAATAGCGCGGCTTACGACGACCCTTTGTACGACATCCTTATTGGCATCCGCCGTATTTATTTCGATCTACATCGAGGGACCGATGCCTCCCTGCTAGCGTTCCATGCCACCACTCCCGATGACGGCGACATTCTGCGCAGGTCATATTGCTATCCGTTGTGTCACCTTCCAGACCATCGCTCGAACATAGACGAGGTGGTCGACGGCACAACAGGAGTTACTGCCCACACATCTGGGGATGTGGCTGGTGCGCCGACTACCGTGATCGCTCCGCCGATCCTGCCAACTCCAGAGATGCAAATGTCCATGCCTGAGGGTGGCGTGATGCTCCCCGTAGCGACCGCGATGGCTATGCCATCGCCATGGCCCGGCGCCGGCGCCGTGCCGCAGGCGCTCGAGTTCTATGAGGAAGGGGAACATGCCGGGCTCCTGCTCCACTCGCCGCACAGTATCTTGTTCCAGGACTTGGTTTACCCGACAGCGATGCACCTGTTCGAGGCGCACAAGTTCCTCGACCACCGGCCTGACCTGGCGGAGCGGATCAGGCGCTGCGAGCGCATTGAGGAGGTCACGGCAATCAGCGCAGAGCTTGCGGACTTCGCAAGGCGAGATTGGGAGAATGTTTCCCTCGTCATGGTGAGTTTTTTTTTTTTATTGCGCGCGTGTTGGGAAGGGGGAGAGTTCGTTACTGGACTGATTGTCGGTTATTAGATGGATGAGGTGCTGTACCTCAAGTTCTGCCAACACGGAGACCTGGGTACGTTGCTCCTCAACACGTATCCCGCTGACCTCGTCCACGCCGACTCGCGCGATCCATTCTGGGGACTTGGCGTCGGCGTCAGCATGAATGAGCTCGGCGAGTCGCTCATGCGCGTACGCGAACGACTGCGCGCTGAGAGAAGCGATGTAATTTCGTGACCTTCAAAAACGTTTTACGCCTTTCGGCGTTTCTATGACCTTTTCACGTTACGCTTCGCTCCTTTCTTCTTGTGGGCTTTTTGTGGTGGTCAAACCCAGTGCTTTCTCTTTTTGTACCCTTATCAGGTGTTATGTTTGCCGACCTGTCTGTAGCCTGTACCGCGTGTCTGTTTTTCAGCGTACACACATGCATGTTTGGTCATATCTTGTTCATTTCATTTTCTCGCTTTCCCCCAACCGAGGGTGTATTGCGAACGAGTGCATATCCAGGATGTCACCATACCCAATGCTCTCCAAGCAACTAATTAAGGGTGGATGTCCATGAAGAAGCTGCTCATTTCTGCCAGTGGCGATAGCCTCTGATTTCAGAGGGATCGAAGTACGGTACTCACTGGCAAGGGTGGCAGCCACAGGTCATGGGACAAGTTGAGGGGTCCCGCTAAGCCCCTGATTTTTTTTTTCGCGATTCTGTATAGCTTTGAAAATAGCTGCAATTCTGTCCATTGTTGCGTGAGGGCATCTTTCCAGTAGGATCGAAGGTGGGTTATCCTAACAGGTCGAAGGCACGGCTCGTTAGTTATGTCAGCTCGGTGAACGGACATAGCAAGCGGGTCAGAGCACCGACAATTGACAGTAACATGATGGCGCGGGCTTCATGTTGAAATCGAAATACAGTACTGGTGTTGGTCCTGAACAGGACTCAGAATCCCTCTTGGGCAGTGAGCGATTACCGTCATCGGCAATTTCCTACGAACGAATACATTAAGCCCTTCCGAGGGGTCGCGCCTACGAGGTTGCAACTTGAACGCGACAAGGTCACCCTGCTTACATGATCAGTCAACCAAGTGTCCCGTGACATTATTCACGTGACACATGTCTCGCTTCCAACTAGTTTCGTTCGGGGGTCGAAGCTCCGCAGCTGTACATCTCCATAACTTTTCAATGTCTCAAACTGAACACCGGACCCTCAACCTGAATGAAACTGAGCAGGCAAATCGCCTAAGTATGTCACCTGCCCCTCAGCTTCAACCTCGCCAATTTTTGTCCACCTGTGCTTCAGATACTCCGCTCAACCCGCCTCTGACGAATCAAAATCAGGAAAAACAGCCTGAGTTTGCCGATGTCTCCAGGCCTCTCTTCCTCATGTATCGGAGGATGACAGAGGAAGAAGACAATAAGATGGTCGAACGCTGGCAAAAAGATGCTGAAGGTATCATTATCTTCGTAAGTCTTTACCTTGCTTCCATACTACACATCACACACCGTATGATAGACTGGATTGCTCTCTGCTGCCGTTGCAACATTACTTGGGATGGCAGTCGGGAGCCTCACTCCAAGCTCCCAGGATGGGACCTTATTCTATCTCCAGAATATTTATGTGATTCTAGCCAACGGCCTCCTCAACACTACTGTAATTCTGCCTCCCGAGACACGCCCACCTTTGGAATTCTCTCCGCCGGGGTATGCCGTTTTGGTGTGCGCATTCTTGTTCTTGAGCTTGGCTATCAATCTTGGCTGTGCCATGACGGCGACATTGATACGACAATGGGCACGTCGGTACCTCAGGGTCACTCAGTCACCACGTTACAGCCTACACGAGCGAGCGCGGATCCGCGCATTCTTTGCCAACGGCATCGATAGGTTTTATCTCCCCCAGGTAGTTGAAGGAATACCGGTCCTGATAGAGGTTTCCCTGTTCCTCTTCTTTTCCGCTCTTTTCATATTGCTCTCTTCTATGAATTTCACTGTCCTCCAAGTCGTATTCTGGTTCCCTGGAGTTATGCTCTGTGCATATCTCAGCATGACGTTTATACCACTTATGCAGCACGACAGCCCATATTATTCACGGTACTCTTCATTCATGGGGTTGTTGGGGCGTGTGGAAAAATTAGCTGCGGAAACCGTTCGGAAACGGGCATCGGAGATGGACAACCACATTTTCAAGTGGATATTCGACAATCTAACCGAGGATCACGACTCGGAGGTGGCTCAGTTCTTCGAGAGCATCTGTACCTCATCGACTCTCCCAGAACCCCTTCTCAGTCTCACTAATCTGGGCGAAGGGAAGCTGTCGTCGGCTTTGAGCAAATTCTTGGAACGTACTTGGCTATCCAATTCTGTCTCCGACTCGGACAAGATGCTGCGACTTGTCGTCTGCGTGAAGATCGCTGATGTTGTAAGCCTTTCCGATCTAGCGTTATCAATCCTTGAAGATATATTCCCTGGGGACCGGCATAAGTTGCTGCGGTCTGCTGAAATGGGACGGTCCCTCACAAGCCAAGGCAATAAAGCCCCCCAGGAGATTGGTTTGTGTGCACAAAGCATTGTTGCCGGCATCATTTCAAACGTGCAGAGAAACGACGATCATTGGATTGCGCTCGCTGCGGACCAATTAGGCAAGTCAGAAAGCGTCGTTCAAGGCTACCTCGAACATGGCAATGAAAGCGTGTTACTTGCCAACTTGATCCACATCACTCGCCAGATCTTTCGCTCTTCCTTAGGGGATGATCGGGATATGGCTGACGCGTCATCATATGTGTTGTCATCTCTTTCCAATTTTGACATACGAAATACTCTTCCTGGACTGCAGCACGACTTCATTTCGTTGTGGGATGAAATCGATCGAGAAGCACAGAACAACAGCGTTCCCACGAAGATCCGCGACAGTCTTCGCGATCTTTACAATGCATTAAATCCAGGCACCGATGATACCTCGACAACACCATCCGCGTCCAACACCAATTTGAATCATCCCTTGGACTCGACTTCCCCTACGCATGAGGCGGTCAACGAAAACTCTCACACCCACATCGCCACTCCCCTCCCTGTTTCTCACTATGACGCTGGTCCTGCCACCGTCACTCACTTACCCGCCAATGGTGCAACAGAAGACACCAATGACACCTCGTTCATGACCAACCCTATCCCTCAATCTACCCTTAATGGCGGCGCTGCTCCCCAATGCAACGAA
The DNA here is from genome assembly GCA_003313725.1 of Russula sp. MG48. Lineage (NCBI taxonomy): Eukaryota > Fungi > Basidiomycota > Agaricomycetes > Russulales > Russulaceae > Russula > Russula sp. MG48. Next base: position 24,673 of record QLOS01002661.1, on the reverse strand, counting down.
AGAGCGACCATCCTCCCTCCTGCTATGGTGCCTGGCTCACTGTCGTCACCTACCTTCACGCCGGTCCCTAGCAGCGCACTCATGGGGGGCCTCCATTCACCCCCCGACTCTGCTGAGAAAGGTCAATCTGACGCTGTCCCTCACGCATCGGTACGTTCATCTCCATCGTGAGCCCACTCTTTTTCTCACGTTGTTACGCAGGTAGCTTCATCCTTGGATCCTAATGTTACTACTCTCATCACGTCGGAACCCATCGTCACACACAGGGATGACGAGGAGGATATCCGCACACCGACTAGGCCAAGTGCAAAAGCTCTCGGGAAGCGGCGACTCCTCTTGGAAGAATCAGATTCCCTCGGTGCACATGGCGATACTTAGGACCCGAAGGTTCTTATTCGGCTCAAACGCGCCCGTTACTACCCCCGCAGGTCAGATCCACCGGTGGCCAATACAGCTGCCACTGCTTTGCAATCTGAGAATCGTGGTCCATCAGAGAATCCTACCTAGTTACCTCATGGCTGATCAGAATCGCAGTCGATGGTCATTGCGGCTTGTATTTTCTTTTTGGGATTTCTGTCAGGGCGGTGTTGGTTCCTTGATGCTTTGAACAGATACTGTACCGTGTTCTGGTTATAAGAAGTTCTTGTATATATCTAGTCTCCACCGTCTACGCCATCGCCATTAAAGGCTCCCACTCTCCCGCCCCACTTTATTTTGGTTCTGATTCATCGTGTACCGACCATTGTATGTCTATGAAACCCTTGACTCGTCTCATGAAATCCGCTGAGCGAAGACCAGCACAATGCTGGAAATTCGTATTCCGTTCCCTCACTGGGCAGAAATGCAGAATTGTCCACGTCATTGCCGTCGCAGATACTATCAGCAAAAGGTAGTACTTTTGCGCTTGTCTTCATTACCTTCCTTCGGGTCGCTCCTACTATATATGAGCGTATTACCACCAATACACTTCTCCTGGTCGTGACCCATACTAAGGCCTTGAGCTCAATCTCATCGACGCTCCCAGCGTATCTCATCACAGTCGTCGGCCGCTACCGCGGTTCCACCCATAACCGATTGCGGGATGTTCCCACGACTCGAAGGGTCTACATGACCTTGACGACGGCAGATCGTGAAGAGAATCCCGTCTATCTTCGGGTGGATCGCCATCACTGAGCAACTCACCAAGGAAAGACCCGGAACTGCACCGCTCAGTCATCGTGCTCGAATAGTCTGGTAGGGAGATCGGCATGAGGAGTCCTGCTTGGTGTAAGAGGCCTGTACCTGGAATGACAAGAAGGGACAGGCCCTCGGTGAGCGGCCGCAGTTTCAATTCCCACCGTCATCCACTATCCATCTGCTCATCGCGAACCGGTGAACGAGGCGTTGATAGAAGGGTTGATCCCCGTTCGTACAGGCCCCAGGCCTGCTGAAGAAGGACACAGAGAAGAGCAGAAGTTCTTGATGGAAGTATATCAGCGTCAGGTGCGCATACCCGGGGAGCGCCTCGCGGGTGCGGACTGTGCAGACTGTACAGTACATCTACCATGGACATCCATTGCCTTGCACATCATTCTCTGCAACATGAGGTCCAGTGAGGATCACATGCCTACAGCATGCATTTCCGTATTTTACACTGTGGGGGTTTCAGGATCGAAATAACTGGCTTCGAGAGGGACATGACAATAGAATCGTCCCAGGTGCAACTGGTGTGCAATAGCGCAATCGGGTTTTGCGTGTCCTGCAATTCGGAGTCAAGTCATCGCCGTCATGCTATATTGAGATTATTCTTTGGAAAGAACATACAGAGAAAGTGCATACAATGTGTACTGCTCCCCACCAGGACCACATGAGTTCCGAGTCGAAGCTCGCCGTCTGATCCACGTTCGTGGTGGTCACGTGAACTCTATTCACCAGTTCTTTCTCCGCGGAGCGTCTGGGAATATTAAGGCAATGACTCGGATTAGATATGCACATTAAAAATTCACGTTCAACATTTGGAAAAGTACCGATTGGAGAACCGGTGTCAATGAGTCGAGGGACCACAACCGAACGCAGGATATCGATGATTGGTGGCAATTGGTAGGATAATGTAGATGGGTGCTATGAGGGTATAGTGTCGTCCCAAGCGAAGGTGGAGCCAGGAAACAAGGGGGGACTGACAGGAGATGAGTTTAGTCACGGATGATGCTGGGCTCAGGATCGCCAGACGGGCACAGAAATCGCAGGAAACGCTTTAGTTATCACACAGAGTGGTTTAGAACTTTAGAAGAGGAAAAACGAGGGAATGATTCTGATTACAGGGTGAGCATGAGGGTTTATCTACATGAGAGGTGATAATAGGAAAGGGAAAGGGATAGTGAGAACCAAAAATAAAGTACTTAATAATGCAAGACACAGAGAATGGCGATTCTTTGATCCTGATGTTATTGTATCCGCATAGCACGTCAAACTTAGTGAACATTCTCATCCTGTGGAGATCCTGTTGGACGTCGAGTGGGGCCCTGTGGGGGAGGCGAGAGCGAAAAGGCGTAGGGTCTGGAAGTGTGACCTATGGCCTTCCCGTAGACTACTGCACAAACAGACAAACTAAGAGAGAATAAAGCATGGTCAATTACCAGGGTACAAACTTCTGTCCGTCACTGTGCCTTCGGCACGAAGTCAGGTAGGCCGACCAACGAACGGGCAGTCGGCCCGCTACGTTGAAGCACTCTACCTGAACTCCCACGCTGGCCTAGCACAACCTACTTTTTATCCCTAATGTCCTTTCTCCGTCTTGCCACCCGCGCTCTGCGTCCGGTTCCGGCACGCCATTTCTCCACTGTCGGAGGTAGACCTACCAAATCATCCAACCTCCTCCTCTACCTCGGCGGCGCAGGTCTAGTAGGACTTGCCGCGTATGTCTACCTTGGTGGCTCACCAGTGCCCTTCTCCCCCACGGCATCATCACCGACCAAGAAGAAGCAGGAAAAGTCCGCGCTGGACCCGGAGCGCTTCCTCGATCTCAAGCTCAAGGCGGTCGAGCCGTACAACCACAACACCGCGCGCCTCGTCTTTGAATTACTTGCTGATCACCCTATTCTCGTATTTCTTGATCAGCAGCAACACGAACTCGCCCTCCTGCTCAGGACTCGAGATAGGCGTATACGCGCGCATGGCCAAATTGCCCTTCTTGTCTAGGGGTGCACCAGCGACACCCTCAGATGCGCGCACAACGACCAGGGACGTGATGGGAGGGAGCGCCGCCCCGCCGTCGGGCACGTTCACGAGCCGCTCAAGCTAGGCGACACGCTCGCCATCAAGGGCCCGATATCCAGGTTCCCTTATAAAGGTACGCGCACTCGCTTACCCGTTCGCCACTGTGTCTCACGGTGACGGAAATCGAATGCAGCGAATGAGTTTGAGCATGTCGCGCTTATCGGCGGCGGCTCGGGCATCACGCCGCTATACCAGCTACTCAATCACGCGCCGAACGACCCTGCGAACAGGACGCGCTTCACGCTGCTTTATATCAACGTGACCGAAGCGGACGTTCTCCTCCGCGAGGAGCTTGCCGCCGCGTTCGACATGGGACAGCGTGGGAAACCATTGTGACACTCAAAGCCTTCTCAGCCGGTCAAGTGTCTGTCAGACCTACTAAGTTATCGCTATCAACGTCTTATGCTCCATACCACGTTTCTCTTCAATGCCTCAAGCTTTTCATCAGCCTGTCAACGTAACTGAGGAGGTAAATGCTACAGGTACTTTATCCGCCGCTCAGCCTCGTCCTCGCCCATTTCGCCTATTTCAATTACACTAGATGCCCTCCTCCAACGCGGTTGAAACGACGGATAATCAGGAGACACAGCCTGGATTCGCTGACAGCTCTTCTCGTATCTGGAGATGGCAGAGGAAGAAGACAATACGATGGCTGGCTGAATGCTGGCAAAAAGATGCGGAGGGTATCCTTATCCTCGTGAGTCGTCATCTTAGTTTCTATACTACTCCACACATCAAGTCGATATTTATAGACTGGTTTGTTCTCTGCCGCCGTTGCGGCATTGCTTGCGGTTACTGTCATGGACCTGAAGCAAAACCCGCAGGATACGTCTGCATTCTATCTCCAGAATATCTATCAGCTACAAGTTCTCGCCGACTCTAGCATACCTCGCCAGACCATCCATTCCACTCTAGCTCGACCACCTCCCTTCTCTCCACCGAAATACGCCATCTGGGTGAACTCTCTCTGGTTTTTGAACTTGGTTATCAGTCTTACCTGTGGTATGCTGGCGACACTGCTACAGCACTGGTCGATGTCTCAAGATGACCTGGCCGCAACAATGCAGTCCACACCGGCGAGCACGGATGTGTGCCTTCTTTTGCACATGGCGTCGATAAGTTTCATCTTTCCTGGATGGTTGAAGCGTTACCCACCTTGATACACACGTCTCTCTTCCTCTTCCCCGTATCGAAACCAGTCTCAGGATTTCCCGCCTTTACCAGTTCAGTGGATTCAATGACACCTCGTGGTTCGATGAAGACGCCCCTGATCCCTTGTCGCAGTTCATTCTACCATCACTCTTCAAATTCGACATACGAAATACCCTTCCTGAACTGCAGCACGACTTCTGCACCTTGTGGAATGAAATCGTTCTCGAAGTGCGACGCCATCGAACTCACCATGCTATTCATATCATCATCGACATCCGCAAAATTTACGTCGATCTGCATCAAGGCACTGATGCTGCCTCAGACAAGTTCCCCACTGGTCTGTTCCAGCCATCGTCGTACCTTCTATGCAACATTCCAGACTATCGCTCCCGCATCCACAAGCTAGTTGACGGCACAACGGAGGATCTCACTTTTGCCAATATGTCCCGTCGTCACGCCACTCCTTTGCCCACACCGAATCCAGCTCATAGAACCATACGCATCGCAGCAGAGTCGCCATCTGGTGATGTTCCCGACGCTCCACAATCCACTATCCCGGTCGCTATGTCATCTCATCCCACCTCTCCCGAGGGCAACGGCCTTCCTGTTACTTCACAGCATATAGTCAGCGGAGGAGGTACGTCAGACATCCCTGAAATCTTGTCTGAGTCTACAGCCAACCCCATCCCTCGATCTACCCTTGGCGCCAGCGTTGCTCTGCAACACAGCGGAGAAACAACCATCGCTCCTTCTATGATGCCTGGCTCATAGTCGTCACCCATTGTCCTGCCAGCCCTTAGCAGGGCGCTTACCGGGAACCTGCAGTCACTCGCCTCCTCTATTGTGAACCAGTCTGACCACCCTCTCTCTCGCGGACCGGTGTCCTCATCTTCACCGTTGACTAATGCTTTCACCCGCATTGGTCCGCAAGTACCCTAGACATCGGGTCCTAGTGTTAGTACTACGATCTCCTCTGTGCCTTTGTTGGGCATGGTTGTCTCACGCAGGGATGACGATAATGACGACGAGGATATCGGCATGCCGATCACGCCGAGTGCAAAAGCCCTCGGGAAGCGGCGACTCGCCGCGGAAGAGCCAGATCCCCTCGATGCACACGACGATACTCAGGATTTGAACGTTCTTACTCAGCCAAAACTTTCTCGTTACTCTCACCAGTCAGAATCACCAGCCGCTAATATAGTGACTACTACTTTGCAACATGAGAATCGTGATCCATCAAAGGATCTTGCATCCTTGCCTCGTAGCCGAAGCGGGCCGCAGTCGATGGTCATTGTAAGTTTTTCGTGTATTCCCCTTTCGGTCTTCTGTTAGTGCTCAGAACTCTTGTAGAGAGTATTGATTCCACCCGCGGCAAGTTGTGACGAGACCTCGTTCCTGGCTCTATGAATTTCCTGTACTTGTTTATCCTCGTGATTAAAAGCTCCCGTTCCCGCGTCCCTATATCCTGCTCTCCATTCTTCATTTCGGTTCTGACTCGTCTACTGACCGACGTACATGGATAACATTGCCTCTACTCTTAGAACCTGTCGATTACTATAGGGAATTCTTACTACCTTCCCGAAATTGGAGGGCCTAGAGCATTGGTCCACGTCCACCTAGTTGCCTTCGCGCATCCGTTTCCGCCTTTGTCATCGTTATTCGTATTATACTTAGCTCACTTCTCCTAGACCCCTTCAACTGAAGTTTGGGGTTCAAATTACTGAGGCCTGTGGCCCAAAATCTGTCGACGTTGCAGTATGGCCTTTTACGAGAAGCTACCGCGATTTCACCCATGGCCGAGTACTGGGTGTTCCCGTGACCTGCGGGCTATACACGACACTAATCTACTTCGGAGGTGCAGAACATGAGGGGACACCATTTCATAGAAAAGCGTTTGCCTTGTAACGCTGTTGCCTAGCACACTGATTACAACTGTCACTGGGTATATTGGGACCTATATAAACTTGGGTTGACAACTCTGCACTGCTCCTCAACTTGAAGTTTGTCGCTTCCAAGCTGTCACTCGATGAATGTTTACTGTTCAAGTCGAATGGAACCACGTTTTAACCACCCTCAACCCTCCGCCCTGCTCCTAGGGTGGACACGTCACTGTCCACGAAGGACCTCCGATCCTCTTACAACCCGTAGCACACAATATCTTCTCAAGTATGGAACCTGATATTACCATCAGAACGAATAGGTGGGAGCATGATCGCTCAGGTATGTTACCCCCCGCCTTATCCTTGCCTATTTCGCCCACGTGTATACTGAATCCTCCCCCAATCCGCTTTAAGAATTTGCTGATAGCTCATGGCCTCTGTTCTCCATGTATCAGACCATGACAGAGGAGGAAGACAGTAAGATGGCCGAACGTTGGCAGAAAGATGCTGACGGAATCATCATCTTCGTGAGTCCTCATCTTGCTTTCTATACTGCACTTCACACCAAAGCAAATTTTGTAGACTGGATTGTTCTCTGCTGCCGTCGCAGCATTGGGCGCGGTCACCGTCGCGGACCTCAAGCCAGGACCCCAGGATATGTCCGAATTCTATCTCAAGAAGATGTATGAGCTTCAAGTTCTCGTCGACTCCAACGCATCTCGCACATCTATCCCTTCCACTCCGGCTCAACCAGACCCCTTCTCTCCCCCTATATACGCCATCTGGGTGAACTCACTCTTGTTCTTGAGCTTGGTTATCAGTCTTACCTGTGCTATGTTGGCAACGTTGATGCAGCAATGGGCACGTCGGTACCTCAGGATCACTCAGCAGCAACAAGGGCGCAAGCCACATCAGCAAGCACGGACCCGCGCATTCTTTGCCGAGGGCGTCGTTAAATGGCGGCTCTTCTCGGCGGTTGACGTATTAACGACCCTGATACATATTTCCCTGTTCTTCTTCTTTGCCGGCCTTCTCATATATCTCTTCAATATCAATCACACTGTCTTCAGGGCCGTCGTTTACTCTGTTGCGGTTGCTACTGCAGCATATCTGTTCATCACGTTGATGCCACTTTTACGGTGCAATAGCCCATACTATACATCGCTCTCTTCGATCACCGGGTTGTTACGGCATACGGAAAACCTAGCCGACAACTCCGTTTGGAAACGGGCATCAGATCTCGACGGCCAGGTCTTGGTGTGGGTTTCCCATGCTGTACTCGAGGCTTCTCAGCTGGTGCAGTTCTTTGAGAACATCCCTGGTTTCTGCAGATCATCTGTGGTCTACAATCCCCTCGGCAGCTTCTCTACCCTGGGCAAGGACATGCTGTCGCAGGCTGTAACGACATTATTGGAACGTACTTGGTCATCCAATTTTGTCTCCGACTCAGACAAAATGCGGCGACTCGTCGCCTGCGTGAAGGCTGTTGATGCTTTACGCCTCCCGAATGCAGCGTTGTCAGTCCTTAAAGACATATTCCCTTGGGACCAGCATAAGGTGCTGCGGTCCGTGGAAATGGGACAATTACTGAGAACCTGGGGCAGTACCACCCACCAGAAGATTGGTTTATGTGCACAAACCATTGTTGCCGGCATCTTAAACGTGCAAGGAGACGATGACCGTTGGATCGCACTCGCTGTGGACCAATTAGACAAACGGGAAGATGTCATCCGCGGCTACGTCAACCATGGAAAAGCTAGCGTGTTACTTGCCAACCTGATACACATCACTTACCTCATCCTTCGCTCTTTGGGGGACCCGGAAGATCGGGATATGGCTGACGAGTCATCATACATATTGCCATCACTTTCCAATTTTGACATACGAAATACTCTTCCTGAACTGCGGCAGGATTTCCGCGACTTGTGGTATGAAATCGATCGAGAAACACAGAACAACAGAAACGGCGCTGTTACCGAGATCCAGGAAAGCCTTCGCAAACTTTACCTCGCTTTGAGTCAAGGCACTCATAATACCTCGACAACACCATCCGTAGCCGACATTAGTCTCAATGGCCATCCCTCACCTACCCCCGGAGCGGTTGATGACGAGAGCGCCCACACACGCACTACCGCTTCCTCTCTTGCTTCGTACCATGACGCAAGTCTTACCACCGTCGCTCCTCACTCGAATGCGCCAGTTCCAGGTCGTAGCAGTCCAGACCCTGCAGATGGGTTGTCACCTGGTGATGCCACTGATGCAATACAACGCGTCACCGAAGTCACTGCGCCACCTGCTCCCACTTCAGAGCCTCTCAAAAGCCACGGCGTTGCTACAGCCTCACGGGATATAGTCATCGGTGGCGGCGCAATACAATGCAACACTGCTGATATTTTGTCCAGAGACTGATGCACTCTTCGGCCTGACCCTAGTCGCACGCTTCCCGCAGACTCACATCCACGCTTCGGTTCTGTTGTGGTGTCATCTGCGTATTTCCTCCATGGATTGGAATCTCCTTCTCCCACCTCAACAGATGCTCCCTCACCCGCTACTCCTCAGGTCTCCTCTCAGGCCGTGTCAGGTCCCAATCTGCTCCTCCTTTCCCCTCGTCAATCATCACCGCCGGCCGTACCTTCATCTACATCGTCAACTACCGCTTTCCCCCCCGCCGTGGCGTACGTAGCCTCGTCTTCGGGCCCTAGTGTTACTACCACCACGACGGGGTCATTATCAGGCATCGTGGTCACACCCAGGGATGGCGGCGGGGAGGACATCCAAACACCGACGAGGCTGAGTGCAAAAGCCCTTGGGAGGCGACTCCTCTTGGAAGACTCAGATTCCCTCGGTGCACATGACGATACTTAGGACCCGAACGTCCTTACTCAGCCCAAACGCGCCCGTTACCCCCGCCAATCAGAACCACCAGTCGCCAATACAGTTTCCACTGCTTTGCAATCCGAGAATCGTGGTCCATCAGAGAATCCTACCTAGTTTCCGCATGGTCGATTAGAATCGCAGTCTATGGTCATTGCGGCTTGTATTTTCTTTTTGAGATTTCTGTCGGGGCGGTGTTGGTTCCTTAATGCTTTGAATAGGTACTGTACTATGTTTCTGGTTATAAGTTTGTATATATCTAGTCCCTACCGTCTCCGCCCTCGTCATTAAAGGCCCCCGCTCTCGCTTCCCACTCTCCCGCTCCACTTTATTTCGGTTCTGATTCGTTGTGTACCGACCATTGTATATGTCTATGAAACCCTTGACTTGTCTCATGAAATCCGCTGAGCGAAGATCAGCACACAGTGCCGGAAATTCGTATTCCGTTCCCTCACTGGGCGGAAATGCAGAATTGTCTAGTCATTGCCGTCGCAGTCTCGCAGATACTATCAGCAATATGTAGTACCTTTGCGCTTGTCTTCATTACCTTTCTTCGGGTCGCTCCTACGATATGAGCGTATTACCACCCATACACATCTCCTGGTATTGACCCATGCTAAGAACTTGAAGGCCTTTAGCTCAATCTCATCGACGCCCCCAGCGTATCTCATCACGGTCGTCGGCCGCTACCGCGATTCCACCCATCGCCGATTGTGAGATGTCCCCACGACTCGAAGGGTCTACATAACCTCGACAACGGCAGATCGTGAAGAGAATCCCTTCTATCTTTGGTGGATTGCCATCACTGGGCAACTCACCAAGGAAAGACCCGGAACTCCGCAGCTCAATCACCGTGCTGGAATAGGGAGATCAACATAAGGAGTCCTGCTTGGTGTAGGAGGCCTGTACCCCGAATGACGAGAGGGGACATGCCCTAGCTGAACCGCCGCATATTCAATTACCACCATCATCGATTATCCAATGTATCCATCTGCTTGCTCATCGTGAAGAACCAGGCGTCGATGGAGGGGTTGATTCCGTTCGCACAGGCCCCAAGCCTGCTGAAGAAGGACACGAAAGTTCTTGATGGGAGTGTATCCGAGTCAGCGTCAGGTGCGCATACTCGGGGAGCGCCTCGCGGGTGGGGACAGTGCAGATTGTACATCTGCCACGGGCATCCATTGCCTTGCACATCCGAGTCATTCTCATCAATGTGAGGATCACACTCACAACGCGCCTTTCCGTACTTTACACTGCGCGGGTTTCGGGATCGAGATAACTGGCGTCGAAAGCGACCTGACAATACTGTAGTATGATCCAGGTACAGTTGATGTGCAATCGCGCAAGCGGGTTTTACGTGTCCTGCAATGTCAAGTCATCGCCGTCATGCTATATTGAGATTCTTCGGCAAGAACACACAAAGGAAGTGCATACAATTTGTACATCCCAAGTTGCTCCCCATCAGGTCCGAAGCTCGCCGTCTGATCCGCCGTGGTGGTCACGTGGGCTCTATCCACCAGTCAAAAAACTTCCTCCTATGCGGAGCGTTTGGCATTCGAAAGGACGGGGAACATGTTAGATATACACATTAAGAATTCACGTTGGAATAGGGGAGATGGCACAGGCGAGGAAAGGGAGCGATAAGGAGGAAGCACGGGGCGAGAATGTAAATACACGGCTGATGTAACGGTAGAAGGTCAGTGGATTCAATGACACCTCGTGGTTCGATGAAGACGCGCTTGATGCCTTGTCGCGCTTCGTTCTACCATCACTCTCCAAATTCGACATACGAAATACCCTTCCTGAACTGCAGTACGACTTCTGCGCCTTGCGGGATGAAATTGTTCTCGAAGTGCGACGCCATCGAACCCACCATGCTAATCATGTCCTCATCGGCATCCGCAAAATTTAGTCGATTTGCATCAAGGCACCGATGCCGCCCCAGACAAGTTCTCCGCTGGTCTGTTCCAGCCATCGTCGTACCTTCTATGCAACATTCCAGACCATCGCTCCCGCATCCACAAGCTAGTTGGCGATACGGCAGAGGATCCCACTATGCCCCGTCGTCCCGCCACTCGGGCAACTCCCTTGCCCACACCGAATCCAGCTCATAGAACCATACGCATCGCAGCCGAGTCGCCATCTGGTGATGTTCACGACGCTCCACAATCCATTATCCCGGTCGCTACGTCATCTCATCTCTCCTCTCCCGAGGGCAACGGCCTTCCTGTTACTTCACAGCATAGAGTCAGCGGGGGAGGTACGTCAGACATCCCTGAAATCTACAGCCAACCCCATCCCTCGGTCTACCCTTGGCACCAGCGTTGCTCTGCAATACAGCGGAGAAACAACCATCGCTCCCTTTATGGTACCTGGCTCACAGTCGTTAACTGTTGTCGTGCCAGCCCTTAGCAGGACGCGTACTGGGAACCTCCATTCACTCGCCGACTCTATTGTGAACCAGTCTGACCCTCTCTCTCACGGACCGGTGTCCTCATCTTCACCGTTAACTAACGCTTTCACTCGCATTGGTCCGCAAGTACCCTCGACATTGGGTCCTAGTGTTACTACCACGATCTCCTCGGCGCCTTTGTTGGGCATGATTGTCTCACACAGGGATGACGATAATGACGACGAGGATATCGGCATGCCGATCACGCCGAGTGCAAAAGCCCTCGGGAAGCGGTGACCCGTCGTGGAAGAGTCAGATCCCCTCGGTGCACACGACGATACTCGCCGAACGTTCTTACCCAGCCAAAACTCTCCCGCTACCCCCGCCAGTCAGAACCATCACCCGCTAATACAGTGACAACTACTTTGCAATATGAGAATCGTGATCCATCAAAGGATCCTGCATCGTTGCCTCGTAGCCGAAGCGTGCCGCAGTCGATGGTCATTGTAAGTTTTTCGTGTACTGTATTCCCCTTTTAGTGCTCAGCACTCTTGTAGAGAGTATTGATTCCACCCGCGGCAAGTTGTGACGAGACCTCGTTCCTGGCTCTGAATTTCCTGTACCTGTTTATCCTCGCGCTTAAAAGCTCCCGTTCCCGCGTCACTATGTCCTGGACTCCATTCATTTCGGTTCTGACTCGTCTACTGACCATTATACATGGATAGGCTAACCTTACCTCTCCTCTTGGAACCCGTCAATTACTATAGGGAACTCTTACTACCTTCTCGAAATTGGAGGGCCTAGGGCATTGGTCCACCTAGTAGTTGCCTTGGTGCATCCGTTTCCGCTTGTCTTTATCATCGTCATTCGTATTCCGTGCTAGAATGGACACATACTTAGAACTCACTTCCCTAGACCGTTCAATTGAGGTTTGGGATTCAAATTACTGAGGCCTATGGCCCAAAATCCGCTAACGTTGCAGTATGGCCTGTCGCGAGAAGCTACCGCGATTTCACACATGGCCGAGTGCTGGGTGTTCTCGTGACCTGCGGGTTATACACGACACTAATCTACGTCGGAGGTGCAGAACGTGAGGAGACATAGAAAAGTGTTTGCCTTGTAACGCTGTTGCCTAGCACACTGATTACAACTGGGCATCATGATATTGGGACCTATATGAACTTGGGTTGACAACTCTGCACTCCTTCTCAAGTCTGTCGCTTCCAAGCTGTCACTCGATGAATAGGGGTATTCACAGTAGACGAAATCGGTCGATTTCGCGATCGATGTCGAATGTGATTTCGTTTTCTTCACGTGACTCGTCTGCCTCAAATCGATTGTGAAACCATGAAACGGGGAGGCGTTGTCGCACATTCGGCATGCGGCACGTTGAACGGGGTTTGAAAAAATACCAAAAGCAGACAACCATGTCTCCATATTCAGGACGGATCACTTGATTCACTTCCCAGGTCCAGTTCGGATTTTCCGTGCAGTTCACATTACTGTGACATTACATAACGCACTGAGCGCCATTTGCTTGGTGGCGGCAGCGGCGGCTCTATTCTTTGTCAATACAGCCGTTTTCACAGCAGGAAGTTAAGGGCTTCATCAGACACAATGAACCTGAGCAGGTATAAGAAAAAAGCGTGAATTGAGGTGTTCACATGCAAAGAAAAAGAGAGCAACGGGATGATGAACGCCGCGTCAGATTTGGCTGACAGTCACGATTCTCACCCTTATGTCACAACTGAACTGTACCGAAAATCTGAACTAGGAAACTCCAACTGCGTTGGCGTAGACCTTGCTGCTGCCAAGTCTAACCGAAAATAGAAAATCTTATGTTCCGATTCAAGAACGACGGCACACAGAAGATGCGATCGCACCAGCAGAGGAAGCAGGATTTTTGCCTCTGAAATTCGTTCGTGGATCATCGATCCGGCCCGGGAGAGGCGAGCTCGAAACGCGGAAGGAGCAGACCTCCGTCGCTTGTTAAGATGGAACACTCAAATGGTCGATGATATCCAGCAGCAAAACCATGCCAGAGGGTTCGAAGCACGATCCGAGTTTGGAGGGCCGTCTGACGAGGCCACAACTATCAACTTATTTGTATCGTCTTCTGGTTCACAGACTCACAGTCACACTGGCAAGCGTTTTCCATGGAAAATGCAGGAGTTATACTCCTGCAAGCCGAAACCGACATGCCCATCGTTCATTGGATCCGCGATGTGGTCTTTGTCACGGTATCAGCATCAGCATAGAATCACAGTGGGAAGAGGCCCGTCGGTGGGCATCGCTGGCTGCGTGCCAGTGTCACTGGCAGTGTGCAAGATGCTTCTGCCTTACGCTCTTCAAGTTCCGGTCGTTAACTGGATCGCTAAGCACGAGGCCATAGTTCACGATCAGGTCGATGCATGGGTCTTCCAGTTCAGTGAAAGATCCTAGTTTCATACGTATACATTCAGTTAGCACGCCTTTCTCTGAGGCTGTTGAACCTCCCATTGCCCGAACCGCCGAACGTCATAAAACGCAGCCTCGACCTGAGGCTGTTGTAGCATTGAACCGCCGGCATAGTCTGAATCGGAAAACAGGAATCCAGCCTCGACCTGAGGCCGTTCTAGAACAGGAGTCCAAACGAGATCTTCCGAGTCCAGTGTGGACGAAACAGGGCATCCGAGTCCGGTGTCACAGTCACGCCGCATACGATGCGTGATGGCGGTCACCTGGTCTAACCGCAAAAGGCAAAAAATGGCAGACAAAGAGACCTTGCTTGCAGCAAGGTGACTGGGCCAGGTAAGTGATCCGTCCTAAGCTCCTTGAGGCCCGGCTATCTAATCTATTATGATCATCATAGCTACATTCGTATGTGTATTAGAACTCCACCAAGAACTCCGCCCATGGCGAAACCGGTTTGCAAGTGGGGTGATCAAAGTTAAAATCGATTTCGCGTCGTTTTCTGGGATTCGAAATCACAATCGACATCGGTCACGAAATCGACCGATTTCGTCTACTGTGAATACCCCTAATGTTACTGTCCAAGTCGAGACGGAACCACGTGTTTAACCACCCCCAACCCTCCGCCCCGCTCTTAGGTGGATACCTCGCTCTGTGCCCACGAAGGACCCCCCATCCTCTTACAGCCCTTAGCACACAATATGGCCCAAATTACTACTACACGGGGGTATAATGGCCCAGGTATGTTCCCCCCGCCCGCCTTATCCTTGCCAATTTCGCCCACGTGTGCATTAGTAAATCCTCCCGGACCTCCCCCCAACCCGCTTCAAGTCGAATTTGCTGATAGATCGGGGCCTCTGTTCTCCATGTATCAGAAGATGGCAGGGGAAGAAGACAATGATATGGCCGAACGTTGGCAGAAAGATGCTGACAGTATAATCATCTTCGTGAGTCCTCGTCACGGTCTTGCTTTCTATACTGCACTTCACACCAAGGAAAAAATCTGTAGAGTGGATTGTTCTCTGCTGTCGTCGCGGTATTTGGCGCGGTCACCGTCCTGGACCTCAAGCCAGGTCCCCAGGATAGGTCCGAATTCTATCTCAAGAAGATGTATGAACTTCAAGTCCTCATCGACTCCAACGCATCTCGCACATCATTCCCTTCCACCCCGGCTCAACCAGACCCCTTCTCTCCCCCGAAATACGCCATCTGGGTGAACTCACTCTGGTTCTTGAGCCTGATTTCCAGTCTTACCTGTGCCATGGTGGCAATGTTGATGCAGCATTGGGCACGTCGGTACCTCAGGGTCACTCAGCGACCACAGCACAACCACCCACAGGAGCGAGCACGGATCCGCGAATTCTATTCCAAGGGTATCTATGAATCGCGGCCCTTCTTGACGGTTTACCCATTAACGATCAGTCTACATGGTTCCCTGTTCTTCTTCTTTGTCGGCCTTCTCATATATCTCTTCAATATCAATTCTACTGTCTTCAAGGTCATCATTTACCCCATTGTGGCTGCTGCCTTGCTATATGTGCTGTTCACGATGATGCCATTTTTCTCGCACTACAGCCCATACCATACACCGCTCTCTTCGATGTTAGGATTGTTAGAGTTTACGGAAGGCCTTGCCGAGAAAACCGCTCGCGAGATGGCACCGATACTCGACGGCGACATCTTGACGTGGATTTCCACTGCTGCAGTTCACTATTATCAGCTGGAGCAGTTCATTGAGAACCTCCCCAGTTTTTTAGGATCACCATCGAATCCCCTCGACAAACTCGCTACCATGGGCAAGGATAAGCTGTCGTCGGCTTTGGGGCACTTCTTGGAACTTACTTTGTCATCGAATTCGATCTCCGAGTCCGACAAAAGACGGCGGTTCGTCAACTGCGTGGAGATCGCAGATATTGCACGCCTCCCAGATGCTACGCTCTCAATCCTTAAAAATATATTCCCTTGGGACCGGCTTAAGGTCCTCCAGTCCGTTGAAATGGGGCAATCCCTGAGAAACCGAGATGTTACCACCCATCCGAAGATTGGTTTGTGTGCACAAAGTATTGTTGCCGGCATCATAGCAAACGTGCAGGGAAAGGATGACCCTTGGATCGCACTCGCTGCGGACCAATTAAACAAACAGGAAGATGTCATTCGCGGCTACGTCGAACATGGCAATGCTAACGTATTACTTGCCAACCTGATCTACATCACTCGCCTCATCTTGGCCTCTTTGGGGGACCCGGACAATCGGAATACGGCTGACAAGTCATCATGCATATTGCCATCACTGTCCAATTTTGACATACGAAATACTCTTCCTGGACTGCAGCACGACTTCCTTACCTTGTGGGATCAAATCGATCGAGAAGCACAGAACAACGGAAACAGCGTTGCTACCGAGATCCGGGAAAACCTTCGCAATCTTTACCTCGCTCTAAGTCAAGGCACCCATAGTGCCTTGACAACACCACCCGCGTCCAACACCAACTTGCCAGCCGCTAGCAGCGCCCTCACGGGGGGCCTCCATTCACATCCACGCCCCGGCTCAGCTGAAAAGGATCAACCTTACGCTCTCCCCTCCGCATCGGTACCTTCATCTTCGTCACGGTCGTCAACTACCGCTTTCCCCCCCGCCGCAGTGCACGTGGCCTCGTCTTCGGGTCCTAATGTTACTACCACCACGATGGGGCCATTGTCAGGCATCGTGGTCACACCCAGGGATGGCGGCGGGGAGGATATCCAAACACCGACGAGGCTGAGTGCAAAAGCCCTCGGGAAGCGGCGACCCCTCTTGGAAGAGTCAGATTCCCTCGGTGCACATGACGATACTTAGGACCCGAACGCTCTCATTCGGCCCAAACGCGTCTGTTCCCCCCACCAGTCAGAACCACCAGTAGCCAATACAGTTGCCACTGCTTTGCAATCTGAGAATCGTGGTCCATCAGAGAATCCTACCTAGTTTCCGCATGGCCGATTAGAATCGCCGTCTATGGCCATTGCGACTTATATTTTCTTTTTGAGATTTCTGTCGGGGCGGTGTTGGTTCCTTGATGCTTTGAACAGATACTGTACTGTGTTTCTGGTTATAAGAAGTTCCTGTATATATATAGCCTCTACCGTCTACGCCCTCGCCATTACAGGCTCCCACTCTCGCCTCCCACTCTCCCGCTCCACTTTATTTCGATTATGATTGGTCGTGTGCCGACCATTGTATATGTCTATGAAATCCGCTGAGCGAAGACCAGCACACAATGCCGGAAATTCGTATTCCGTTCCCTCGCCGGGCGGAAATTTAGAATTGTCTACGTCATTGCCGTGGCAGATACTATCAGCAAAAGGTAGTACCTTTGCGCTTGTCTTCATTACCTTTCCTCGGGTCGATCCTACTATATATGAGCGTATTACCACCCATACACTTCTCCTGGTCTTGACCCATATTACTGTAAGAAGGCCTTAGCTCAATGTCGTCGACGCCCCCAGCGTATCTCATCGTGGTCGTCGGCCGCTACCACGATTCCACCCACCGCCGATTGACCTTGACAACGGCAGATCGTGAAGAGAATCCCGTCTATCTTTGGTGGATCGCCATCACTGGGCAACTCACCAAGGAAAGACCCGAAACTGCGCCGCTCAATCATCGTGCTGGAATAGTCTGGTAAGGAGATCAGCATAAGGGGTCCTGCTTGGTGTAAGAGGCCTGTACCCTGACGAGAAGGGACAGGCCCTCGGTGAGCGGCCGCAAATTCAATTCCCACCGTCATCCACTATCCATCTGCTCACCGCGAACAACGAGGCATCGATGGAGTGGTCGATCCCGTTAGTACAGGCCCCAGGCCTGCTGAAGGACACAAAGAAGAGCAGAGGTTCTTGATGGAAGTATGTCAGCGTCAGGTGCGCATACTTGGGGAGCGCTTCGCGGGTGTGGGCAGTGCAGATTGTACATCTACCATGGGAATCCATTGCCTTGCACACCATTCTCTGCAATGTGAGGATCACATACCCACAACGTGCCTTTCCGTACTTACACCGCGCGGGTTTCGGGATAGAAATAACTAGCGTCGAGAGGGACTTGACAATAGAATCGTCCCAAGTACAACTGGTGTGCAATCGCGCAATCGAGTTTTGCTTGTCCTGCAATTAGTCAAGTCATCGCAGTCATGCTATATTGAGATTCTTCGGCAAGAACACACAAAGAAAGTGCATACATACATATGAGTCAGAAGCTCGCCGTCTGATCCGCGTTCGTGGTGGCCACGTGGACTCTATCCACTAGTTCTTACTACGCCGAGCGTTTGACATTTGAAAGGGGACAGGGAACAGGCAATGATTGGATATGCACATTAAAAATTCACGTTCAACGTTTGGAAAGGTACCGATTAGAGAACCGGTGTCAATGGGTCGAGGGACCACAACCGAACGCAGGATATCGATGATTGGTGGCAATTGGTAGGACAACGTAGATGGGTGCTGTGAGGGTATAGTGTCGTCCCAAGCGAAGGTAGAGACAGGAAACAAGGGGGGGCTGAGAGAAGACTTTAGTCACGGATGATGCTGGGTTCAGGATCGCTAGACGGCCACAGAAATCGCAAGAAACGCTTTAGTTATCACAGAGTGCTTTAGAAAAGGAAACGCGAGGGAATGATTATGATTACAGGGTGAGCATGGAGGGTTTATCTACATGAGAGGCGACAACAGGAAAGGGAAAGCGATAGTGAGAACCACAAGTAAAGCACTTAACAATGCAAGACACAAGGAATGGTGATTCTTTGATCCTGATGTTATTGTATCCGCATAGTACGTCAAACTTGGTGAATATTCTTATCCTGTGAAAGTCGTGTTGGACGTTGGGTGTGAGAGGTGAGTGAGAGTAACTTAAGCGAAAAGGCGTGGGAAGCGTCTGGAAGTGTGAATGGCCTTCCCGTACTGCACAAACAGACAAACAAAGCTAGAGAATAGAGCATGGTCAATTACCGGGGTACAAGCTTCTGTCCGTACCTTCGACACGGGTCGCTAGCCTTCGCTCAGTAGAGTTGGCCGACCAACGAACGGGCAGTCGACCCGCTACGTTGAAGCACCCGACGGCCTCTAAATGCCACGCTGGCTGGCACAACCGACTTTTTATCCCTAATGTCCTTCCCCCGCCTTGCCACTCGCACTCTGCGTCCAGTTCCGGCGCGCCATTTCTCCACTGCCGGAGGTGGATCTACCAAATCATCCAACCTCCCCCTCTACCTCGGTGGCGCAGGCCTAGTAGGACTTGCCGCGTATGTCTACCTTGGTGGCTCACCAATGCCCTTCTCCCCCGTGGCATCATCACCGACTAAGAAGAAGCAGGAAAAGTCTGCTCTGGACCCGGAGCGCTTCCTCGATCTCAAGCTCAAGGCGGTCGAACCGTACAACCACAACACTGCGCGCTTCGTCTTTGAACTGCCCGGCGGCGGGGCGGCGGTCTCTCCCATCACGTCCCTGGTCGTTGTGCGCGCATCCAAGGGTGTTGCTGGCGCGCCCCTAGACAAGAAGGGAAATTTGGCCGTGCGCGCGTATACGCCCATCTCGAGTCCTGAGCAGGAGGGCGAGCTCGTGTTGCTGATCAAGAAATACGAGAATGGTGTGATCAGCAAGTACGTTCACGAGCGGCTCAAGCCAGGTGACACGTTCGCCATCAAGGGCCCGATATCCAGGTTCCCCTATAAAGGTACGCGCATTCACTCACCCGTCTGCCACTGTGTCTCACGGTGACGGAAATCGAATGCAGCGAATGAGTTTAGCATGTCGCGCTCATCGGCGGCGGCTCCGGCATCACGCCGCTATACCAGCTGCTCAACCACGCGCTGAACGACCCTGCGAATCGGACACGCTTCATGCTGCTTTATGTCAACGTGACCGAAGCAGACGATCTCCGCGAGGAGCTTGCCGCCGCACTCGACATGGGACAGCGTGGGAAACTACTGTGACACTCAAAGCCTTCTCAGCCAGTCAAGTGTCTGTCAGACTTACTAAGTTATCGCTATCACCGTCTTATGCTCCATACCACGTTTCTCTTCAATGTCTCAAGCTTTTCATCAGCCTGTCAACGTAACTGAGGAGGTAAACGCTACAGGTACTTTATCCGCCGCTCAGCCTCGTCCTCACCCGTCTCGCCCTTTTCAATTACACTAGATGCCCTCCTCCAACGTGGTTGAAACGACGGACAATCAGGAACCATAGTCTGGTGTCACTGACAGCTCTGGGCCTTTCTTCTCCATGTATCTGGAGATGGCAGAGGAAGAAGACAATACGATGGCTGAACGCTGGCAAAAAGCTGCGGAGGGTATCCTTATCCTCGTGAGTCGTCATCTTAGTTTCTATACTACTCTACATCAAATCGATATTTATAGACTGGTTTGTTCTCTGCCGCCGTTGCGGTATTGCTTGCGGTTACTGTCACGGACCTGAAGCAAAACCCGCAGGATACGTCTGCGTTCTATCTCCAGAATATCTATCAGCTACAAGTTCTCGCCGACTCTAGCATACCTCGCCAGACCATCCCTTCCACTCTAGCTCGACCACCTCCCTTCTCTCCACCGAAATACGCCATCTGGGTGAACTCTCTCTGGCTTTTGAGCTTGGCTATCAGTCTTACCTGTGCTATGCTAGCGACACTGCTACAGCACTGGGCACGTCGATGCCTCAAGATGACCCGGCCGCAACAATGCAGTCCACACCGCCGAGCACGGATGCGCGCCTTCTTTGCACATGGCGTCGATAAGTTTCATCTTTCCTGGATGGCTGAAGCGTTACCCACCTTGATACACATCTCTCTCTCTCCCTTCTTTGCTGGCCTTCTCATATACCTCTTCAATATTAATCACACCATCTTCCGTTCCGTAGTATGGTGGGTCGGAGTTTCCGCAGCGGCATACATACTCCTCACGATTATGCCAATTTTTGGGCTAGACAGCCCGTACTATGCCCCGCTTTCTTCATTGGCCTGTTCCCTTTATGCCAGCCTATCGTGCGTGGTCTTCCTGCTCTCCTGGTACTTTGTTTGTTGTTACGACGTAGCCATTGAGCGCGTTGAATACTGGAGAAAGTATTATTACGGATGTATCTTCCAAAGCGTGGAAAACATAGCCATCAAAGTTGTGCGAGAATCGTCACAGGAGATTGATGGCCAAGTCTTGAAGTGGACATTCGACTGTCTGGCCGAGAATCACGGACTGTATCTATTTTTTCAGTGCATCCTTGGCTTTTGCAGTTCCAAAATGGTCAAGAATCCCCAACGCAATCTCGATCGTCTGGGAAAATGGGAGCTTTCCTCGGCTTTGATGCTATTCCTGGACCGTACTTTGTCATCCAATTTGATCTCTGAGTCGCACAAAAGACAGCGGCTCATCACTTGCGTTAATGTCGCTGATGCGGCGCAGCTTACTGATGCTATTTGGAAAATCCTGGCCTTCTTGTTCACTGGAGACCGGGATCGCATGTTCCGATCCGTTAAAATGGGACATTCACTAAAACGGTTGAGAAGGCGACACGTTGAAGGCGATGAGGATGGTTTGTGTGTAGAAATCATTGTTGCTAACGTCATTGCAACGGCACGGAAACGCGACGACAGTTGGGTTGGACTCGCCATGGACCAATTAGGCGATTATGTTCCCCACTACGTCGAACGTGGGGATGATGGCCTGTTACTTGCTAACTTGGTCCACATCACTCGCCAAATTCAACTCGGTCCCCGTATGGAAACCAGTTCCAGGATTTCTCGCCTTCACCAGTTCAGTGGATTCAATGACATGGTGTCTTGTCGCGTTTCGTTCTACCACCACTCTCCAAATTCGACATACGAAATACCCTTCCTGAGCTGCAGCACGACTTCTGCGCCTTGTGGAATGAAATCGTTCTCGAAGTGCGACGCCATGAAACCCACCATGCTAATCATATCCTCATCGGCATCCGCAATATTTACATCGATTTGCATCAAGGCACCGATGCCGCCCCAGACAAGTTCTCCACTGGTCTGTTCCAGCCATCGTCGTACCCTCTATGCAACATTCCAGACCATCGCTCTCGCATCCACAAGCTAGTTGACGGCACAACGGAGGATTCCACTTTTGCCAATATGTCCCGTCGTCACGTCACTCAGGCCACTCCTTTGCCCCCACCGAATCCAGCACATAAAACCATACGCACCGCAGCAGAGTCGTCATCTGGTGATGTTCCCGACGCTTCACAATCCACCATCCCGGTCGCTACGTCGTCTCATCCCGCCTCTCTCTCGGCCAACAGCCTTCCTGTTACTTCACAGCATATAGCCAGCGGGGGAGGTACGTCAGACATCCCTGAAATCTTGTCTGAGTCCATAGCCAACCCCATCCCTCAGTCTACCCTTTGCGCCAGCGCTGCTCTGCAATACAGCGAAGAAACAACCACTGCTCCTTCTACGGTACCTGGTTCACAGTCGTCACCTGTTGTCATGCCACCCCTTACTGGGAACCTCCATTCACTCGCCGACTCTATTGTGAACCGGCCTGACCCTCTCTCTCACGGACCGGTGTCCTCATCTTTACCGCTAACTAACGCTTTCACCCGCATTGGTCTGCAAGTACCCTCGACATCGGGTCCTAGTGTTACTACAACGATCTCTTCTGTGCCTTTGTTGGGCATGATTGTTTCACGCAGGGATGACGATAATGGCGACGAGGATATCGGCATGCCGATCACGCCGAGTGCAAAAGCCCTCGGGAAGCGGCGACTCGTCGTGGAAGAGTCAGATCTCCTCGGTGCACACGACGATACTCACCAAACGTTCTTACTCAGCCAAAACTCTCCCGTTACTCCCGCCAGTCAGAATCATCAGCCGCTAATACAGTGACAACTACTTTGCAACATGAGAATCGTGATCCATCAAAGGATCCTGCATCGCTGCTTCGTAGCCGAAGCGTGCCGCAGTCGATGGTCATTGTAAGTTTTTCGTGTATTCCCCTTTCGGTTTTCTGTCAGTGCTCAGCACTCTTGTAGAGAATGTTGATCCCACCCGCGGCAAGTTGTGACGAGACCTCGTTCCTCCCTCTATGAATTCCTATACCTGTTTACCCTCGCGATTGAAAGCTCTCGTTCCCGCGTCCCTATATCTTGCTCTCCATTCATTTCGGTTCTGACTGGTCTACTGACCGATGTACATGGATAACCTTACCTCTACTCTTGGAACCCGTCAATTATTATAGGGAACTCTTACTACCTTCCCGAAATTGGACGGCCCGGGCCTAGAGCATTGGTCCACCTAGTTGCCTTCGCGCATCCGTTTCCGCTTGTCTTATTCATCGTTATCCGTATTCCATGCTAGAATAGACACATACTTAGAACTCACTTCCCCTAGACCGTTCAGCTGAGGTTTGGGATCCAAATTACTGAGGCCTAGCCCAAGATCCGCCAACGTTGCAGTATGGCCTGTCGCGAGAAGCTACCGCGATTTCGGTACCCATGCCGAGTGCTAGGTGTTCTCGTGACCTGCGCCGGGCCGGGGTTATACACGACAGTGTTGTGCCGGTCGTGGTCTTGAAGTCAGAGTCACTGACCGTAAATCGAGGGAAAGTCACCGAAAGTCGTCAACGTTACGGTCGATTGCAAAAAGTCACAGTCAGTGACAGTTGACGACTTTGTCGACAGTCACGCAACCGCGCTGAATTACACGTACTTCCTTCGGGAGTGCAGAACGTGAGGAGACACCGTTTCATAGAAAAGCGTTGCCATGTAACGCTGTTGCCTAGCACACTGATTACAACCGTTTTTTTTTAAATCCGAATTTGTATTCCGCGGCGCGTACGACGTGGCACAGAGGCGGTCACGTATATATACTACGTATTATGCTTATGCGAGTGTGTTATGGTTGAAGCTCCCAGTGAAAAGTCGCAATGACCAGATCGGATTAAATTATCGTAAATATGAACTATTCTGACTGTATCTGACTTTCTCGGCTACCGACTGTAGAGTCCTCTGGCAATCTGACCAAATCTAATTGTAAATGACAATGCTCGTAGTCGAGATTGCCTCATGTACAGCAGCATGTCAACAAAATTGCTTATACTTGGCACTACGTTACTGAGATGCGGTACGGCTGGCACGTTTATTGAATTACGATAGGCGCCGGCGCAATTTCTAAATTAGACGCAATATTATCTTGACTGGTGCAACACTGCCACCGCTCCTACCGCCGCGCACGCGCACTGTGTGCGCTCTTGCCTCCGCTAGTCGTCGCACAGCGCCTGCTACTGCTGCTGCTGTGCGTGAGGTAGTGCGTGTAAGATAGGGGATGCGGGTGCACCATATATCTGTATCCGTAGCCGTTGCTGTGGTTCTCGGGCCCGTTGTGTGTCGCTGCGGTGGAACGAGGGGGCAGCCATGCCCCTCTGTGGAGTGGTCGCCATCACAGCCGTTGCTGCTGCAGCTGCTGTGCACGCACCCTCCTTCGTTCACGTGTGGGCCCACCATTGTTGATTACCTGAAACATATACTCAGCATATAAACACTAACCATCTTACTTACTTTCCTTGTCTGTGCCTAAGAAATGCAAATACTGTAGTTGGTGACATGTAGGAAAAGAGAGCGGCGTGCCACATAATCATTCTCTATATTAAAAGAGAGTGGTGTTTTTCTTACTAAGCAGCTTACTAAGTCTGACAAATAC
>QLOS01002660.1:0-15873 GCA_003313725.1 Russula sp. MG48 | reverse complement strand
CTCCCCCCCCTTCTATGTCTGCCGATTCGCACAACCGTGCCTGTGATTCATGCAAGTCCCCTTTTCCCTCCACGTTTACCTTCTTTCTCAGTGTTGACCTTCCTCCAGCCCCCGAGTCTCTGCAGGGCTCTGGGTCTCCTTCCCCTCAGCACTCTAGATCCTCTTCTCCATCTGGACCCGACGTCCTTACCCTCCGTGCTCTTGTGAGCACAAAGGACGCTGACGTCATCACAGGAAAAGACGGCGAAGGTGTTGCCAACCTCCATGAGCAAACTGGAGTCAAAGCGGACGTCAGCGAAAACCTACCCGACGTCCACGAACGTGTCATAAGTATCAGCGGTTCCGTGGAAAGTGTTGCAGAAGTGTGTTCACACAATCAATTGGGATGTTCATGTTACCTGATCCCTGGTCCCCTTCCCAAAAGGCATATGCGTTCATCGTTGCATGGCTCGTCAAAGCAAGCCCCTCTACTCGTACCACATCCGCCGCCGCCGACACTTCCTTGCGTCTCTTAGTCTCAAACAAACTTATGGGCACCGTCATAGGCCGCAACGGACTCAAAATAAAGGCCATACAGGATAGCTCTGGTGCGCGTATGGTCGCTTCCAAACAGATGCTTCCCGAGTCAACCGAGCGTCTTGTCGACGTTCAGGGCCCACCTGAGGCTATCGGCCGTGCTATCGAAGAAATAGGCCGATGTCTATTACAAGACTGGGACAGGGGCTTCGATACCGTCCTGTATAATCCAGTCATGACGGATGAGCACTCCGGTGGTCGGAGTTCTCCTAGCAAGCGCGGGAAAGGCAAGCGTGACAGAGGCAAACGTAGCAATGGCAGGCGCGGGAACGGCAGGCGCGCAAATGGAGAATCTAACACACACGCCTCTGCCCCTACTAACCCTTCGCCAACGGCGGACAACCCGGCCAATCTTTGCACTCGAAATATCCCCATACCATCTGATATGGTTGGATGCATCATCGGCCGTGGTGGTTCCAGAATCACGGAGATCAGGCGCCTCTCGGGCTCCAAGATATCCATTGCCAAAACACCGCATGACGAGACGGACAATCGCATGTTCACCATTGTTGGCACTCCAGCAGCAACTGAGAAGGCTATTTCCCTAATCTACGACCAGGTGGAGAGCGAGAAGCGGCGTCGCGAAGAAGACAGGCCGGAGAACTTCCTTAAATCCCTATCGCGCGCTTGTTGTCCCCGAGAAAACGTGTAAATACTTAGTAAGTCAACCTAGCGGATGGGGGACACCGAAGGAACTCGTGCGGAGCACAGGCATCATGTTGCAGTGTTGCAGCTCTGGTCTTCACAATGATAAATGCGTAAAAAATATTTTATCCAGCGTGCAGATATCAACAGAGGCGAAAAAAAAAAGACGGAAGGGGGAGGGCCTCTCGCACGACCCCATCCCCAACCCAGGGGTGCTGACTGCAGGTTGCTGGCCGCGGGGCAGTGCCAACTTGGGCAATACAGCTGCGTAGGTGCTTAAATGTTGTGCACAACAACGCCGAAAATGCTGAGATGGCGACGCGAGCGTGCTCTCACCGCCACTCTCGCCCTTGACTGCCCTCCCCTCCATCTCCACCCTCCTCCTCTGCCTCTTTGACTCTTTCTCCCCCTCTGCGCCCTCATGCGCCCCATCGGCAGCCCCACCACCGTCAGTATCAGACAACGGGCTGATTGTGGCGCTGCAAGTATGGGTCGACAACACGGGCGAGGGTGCAGTGGCCCCAGTTGACGTGTTTGGCTCCCTTGCTCCCTTGCTGACACTCCAGCGGCTGCTTTCTGAGAGGACGGCGAGAGAAACGCACCTATGAGCGCGGAAGCGGACGAGGGCAAGCGAGTAGGGACCTCGATCGATGCGCTGTCAGGGAAGTCACCGTAGTTGTGCGACGGTGTGGGAAAGAATCCCGTGCTATCCTGTGCGCTGGGCTCGTCGCCATGTAGTGGGCGCAGTGGGCATGTGAGGAATGACTCCAGTACGCCAAGAAGTGCAGAGGGTTCGCGAGCGTCCATGTGAGTGGCCGACGTGCATGCCTGGAAGAGAGGTGGGGAAAGAAGGCACAGTGTTAACGGTCCATGTTGGGGATCCGCGTGTCGACGTCGCTAATGGGGACGCCTCATATGTTCCTGCGTGAGCGCGAGGGGAAGCCACGGGAAACGACAAGCTGGAGGGACGTAGAGCGGCAGGAAATTCCCATCTCCACTCGTACGTACTACACAACACTGCCAGTCAGGAGGATCCCATTGCCTGTGCTGAGCACCAGATAGCTGATGGTCTGGATGTGCTGGTCAAGAGAGGTTCAGAGATGTAATTGGATGGACATCGAGGCCCTGTTAAACCCAGCATGTGAAGTGGAGTTCATTGAAGAAATTTCAGACGAAGAAATCTACAGAGCTGTGATGGACATTGGACACCGTGACACGGGAAAAGCGTGAATGTGGCAACGTCACAGGCTGTGACGACAGTGACGTCTGTGACAATCCCGACCTATTCCGAGTTTGAGCTAAATCGCACCAGGTCACGCTCTCAAAGTAGTTTAGGCCCAATTTTAGACGCTCGTTCGTCACGAACGCGTTCTCGATGACTAACTTAACAATAAACAAGTTCTGAGATTGAAATGAGAGAGAACGCGTTCGTGACGAACGAGCGTCTAAAATTGGGCCTAAACTACTTGGAGAGCGTGACCTGGTGCGATTTAGCTCAAACTCCTATTCCGTCTTCTCTGACCCCTGGAGGCTCTGCAGGCCATCTCATCGGTCATCACATACATTGATACCATCAATAACCCTATTGCCCACAAGGCTGAAGGACCTCTTGGGATTATCAGCCATCAGATTTGCTCAGAATGATCAAGGAGAATGAGGGACGGTTATCACTGATTACTTCTATTATCAGCAGCTATGACTCGGAGTCACGGTAGCCAAAAACTAGGCTTTTTTTTTTAGCAATTTTATTCGTCTCTCCAACAGGACATACTCCCCAAAAGGCATACCCTCTGGTGTACTCCCGAGAGGGTATGCCTTATATGAGAGTCGACCGTACCATTTCAAGGCTATCAAAAACCAGGTACAAACACAGTAACTGGCATTGTAAGCCGGCATCATTTAAATGCTCCGATTTTTTTCCCTATATTACCCTTCATATTTTTCTCTATACGCTCCCTACATCTTTCGTAACGAGTTCAAACTTTCAGCTATGGGCTTACTCGCCACCATCATCCCCATCACTCTGGGGCAGAGCCCACTCGCAGTAGCTACCAACCTCCGTGTTGCGTCCATGTCTATCGCCGCTTATGAGTACGTTTCCAGCTGCGTCTTGCTACCTCTCATCGTAACTCATTTGGCTAGCTATCTTCTCACCCTCCCCTGGGAATATCGGTTGTACAAGTCCTCAGACAAAAGGAGGTGAGAAGGTCTATGCAAGCTTGGGAAGATAATGATTTAATTTGTACACGTTGGATAGGTTGGGTCTGATATTATTCATCCTTCTCCGGCACGTCTTTCAACATTGTCGGGTGCAACACCTGCTCACAGGTTCCGTAGGTATTCAAGCGTAATCGTGATGGTCATCAGTAATGTGGGGTTTTTCTACCACGACTTCTCGCCAAAATCCTGCGGCCACTACTACCATGTCGCTTCTATATTCAAAGGTCGGTGTCACTGCTCCACACTGTTTAGGCGCCCGGTTTGAGTAAATTTGTAGTGGTACAAGTGATGGTGTCGCAGGCAATCCTAGGTCTTCGGTGAATCTAGACCGTCCTGTACCCACAAGCCTGAGCCTGACAACGATTTTTAGAACATACTGCATTTCCATACGCAATATCTGGGTAGGTCGGATCGTTTTATCAACGTATGTCATTGCTGTAGGGGTCAGTTACCACCGTTCCTGATCTAAGGGTACTCATACTGACATATGAGTGCAGTTCCAATGGTTCTCGAATTCAGTCCACTTTATTCGTGAGGCACACAGCCTTTGCAACTCATTATTGATACATTGACTCGGACACTCTACGACGCAGCCGTCATGACGAATGTGAGTGCAACATCTTTCTCATTACGAGGGGTATATTGAACTTTGCGTGGCTGTGCTCATGATCAGGGAAAGTACGTTTACTCTCCCCCCCCTTTATCTAGCCTTCCTGACAAAACTTTTTAGTTGCGTGCCTGGAAGATCTCGTCCAGACCTACTTGCCTCTACCTGGTCCTTTTACATGGCAGCCATGTTGTTTGATTGCCTCGTGATCTCGATTTCGACGGTCTACCTTCTCAAGATGAGGGTTGCCGGAGTGTCCGCGTAAGCCATGCCTGTTTGGAGCCATCATGTCAGCTCTGACTCCTTGCAGTGCCTCGCGGCTTGCGAATATGTAAGTCATCTTCCAAGTAGCTGTTGTCGGAGGTCTTATTCCACATCAAGATTGTTATATGATGGCTTAGGATATTGGGTCGCACTTACAGGCATGTTCCTTCTCCAGGTCAACCATCACTAGTTGATCGCTTTTCCTACAGCCGTGAACATGATGAACCTCTTCTTAGAACGAGAGATTCGTTATTCCATTCAAGCATCTGGGTCTTTCCCCCCCTCCCCAAACTTGACGCTGCGAGGCTGACCACACTGGTTGTAGTGTCTCGCTTGGATATGCAGTCACATGGATTATGAGTCAACGTATTCTCATTCACCCACATGGCACGTACCCCACCACGCCAATACTTTGACCTATTGACCTTCTGGAATGGCCAGATGCCAGGGGTAAAGGTTCTGTCATTATAACACAACCACCAATCCCAAACGTGCCAGTGATGCCGCATGGTAGCGCTTCTCCGGGGGCACGCGCAGTGTCAACCGAGCCCGCTCACCAGGGTCGTGAGAAGATTTTGTCGACACGCAGAGCTATTGCGCTCTTCAAGTGCGCATCGAACGGTCAATAGTCATACCAAATAGGAAAACAGCGACACTATCGA
The DNA here is from genome assembly GCA_003313725.1 of Russula sp. MG48. NCBI lineage: Eukaryota > Fungi > Basidiomycota > Agaricomycetes > Russulales > Russulaceae > Russula > Russula sp. MG48. Next base: position 10,899 of record QLOS01002660.1, on the reverse strand, counting down.
AAGCCACATCGACGTCTCTCCGAGATATGTTCGGGACCACGGACCTACCGTTTACATTACAGCACGTCCCATCTTGTATATTACTACAGTACTAGTTTCTCTGGGGCGGGCTATATCTCTTACAGCGGATTCAGTAAACCTTGTCATGCGACGTTTTTTTTTCTTTCTGGGCGGCTGTGTTCGGCTTTCGGACCCATTTATGGCCTGCTCAATTGAATAACCGGCGTGAAGCGGGAACCAAAGTAGAGTGCTACGCCTGTTGCTTGGGACAGATAACCGTTCTCAACTAGTTTCCAAGTATTTTACAAGTATGGTCTTTCCGACTCTTTCGGCATATCAACAAAGACATCAAAGACCGCATTCAACTCTGGCAAAGCAATTTCAATCAGTATAGTGTCATTCCTCCCCGAAATCCTTTACAGGGTCGCCCTCACTTTCCCAATGCCAACCAACGACATGACCTGTTTACCATGCTTGAGGAGTCTCCTGGACTCTTCTTGGATGAAATCCAAGGGATCAGGACTAGGTTGCTGTTTCTTATGACATCGGGGTATCAAAACCTGCACCTCACCATCTTATCGCTATTACACAAGGGTGCATCAGATCATGACGAAGGGGCCCGAGAAGCTTTTCGCACAGTTGTGGCACAGAACAACTACATGTAAATATCCGCTTTTGCCCGAACACAGCCGCCCCCCCCCAAAAAAACGTCGCATGACAACGTTTAGTGACTACTGAATCCGCTGTAATGTGTTGGCTTTGGATAGAATCTATCTATGACTTCATTGATTTGCAAGAACAAATTACGCGGCCTTTTACTCTCCAATGGTGGCTTCTTCACCACGTTTGACCTTCTGACGTCTACTTCTTGTCTGTCTGGACCAACTGTGGCCTGTTCCCACTCAAGGTGTCATTTATTTGGTCATGCTGCTATGGCCACGCATTCTTGGCCTTGCTTAGTGGCTGTATGGTCGTCAAAATCAAGGTTTGTAAGGCGAATGTGTCGCTTCCTCTACCTTCGTATACACGTTTTCTGTCATATCGTTTGCTGCTTGCGGTCCCTCCTGGTTGTCATTACCGCGCCTTGCTACCCCGCCTGCCAACGTGCAGAAGCAGGCCAGATGTCCATAGTAGCATTGTCGGGTCCTGGCTCCGTGACAGCACGTGCCACTTGCGGCTGCACCCAAGAACTTAAGAAAGGTAAACCCCTCTCTGGGAAAGCCAGGCGTGTTGGTTGTTCCAGGACATCAGGTTTAAATCAACTCCAGTGCTCTGATTATTGATACGAACACGGTCCAACTTGAGGCTCCTGGAACAACCCGAACATGCTGGAAGCCTCAGGTTACTGGTTCAATCGGTCACCAGTGAATATTGTGTTCCGTCACGGTGAAATAGCCAATAATACTCACGCCCCCATTTAACCAGATGACAAGAGGAGTTGCGTGCAGCGAAGAACCAGAACCTGTTGACGGGATAATCAGGATGACGAAGTGATCCCCCGAGGTCCGACACCAACCAAATGCTCTCTATTCACTACACGGAGTTTCCCTGGTTCGAGTCGAATTGCCACCCACCACGGCAGCTTCATTCAGCGTCTTTACTGAAGTAGCGTTAACTTTTCTGGCGGGACTGACACCACCAATAGTAGCTATAGTACCATTGGCAAGGGGGACTTGTCCGCCGTTGATCAGCGCGGGGGGCGCGAGTATCGTGGGAAGCACACTGGACAAGCATTTTGGGAACAAAGCATCCCCCCACCTCTACCATGCATTTATACTGAAACTCCCGACGCGTAGAAGACCATCTTACCCGATCGAAGACGGTCTTCCTAGGTTTTAATATAGCGTGCCCATCTACGTATGCGCATAATGTCGAAGGCGGTGGATAGGGGGATGATGAGCTGCTGGCTAGTGCTAGTTATTGTTCCTTTCCGACTGCCAGTGGGCTGGGGGGGGTGACAGAGAACATACCATTAAGACGGTACTCCTTTCAGTCGCTATTTCGGACCCAGTAGGGAGCGACGTTACGACTTACGACAACCCTCGACTTCCTAATATCGGAACTGGAGCGGGACAATAGCGAAACGCGATGCTAACAGGTACTTTAGACAGCCCCGCCGCGGCCAGAAGCACTGGCATTGGCATTTACAGTGCACTCTCAGGAGTCGGAAACTTTCTTTCTTCTCATTGCGGTTGTGCCACGTGACGCGTTCCAGGTCGTTCTCAGGCTCGTCGTTGCTCGTGTGGATCATTATTGTTCAGATCAATCGTTACGTCTGTACGGGATCAGATCTAAACCCACCGTGTTCACTTCTTCTATCTTCGATTAAATAGCGGAACGTATATCGTTTCTATGGTAGCAGATGGGGCCTCGACGCACCCGACATGAGTGGAGCTTCGCCGCCACTGGAATGGATCGCTTGACGAAAGCTGTGGTCACCAGACTTTTGACGCAAAAAGCCCCCTCCTTGGCTCCGAAAGCTGAGGAATGTCTTGGTGATGTTTTGGCATATCAATGATGCGCAGGGGGGTGCGGGTCTGATGGTGCGGAATACCAGGTCCGTAGTAAATGTTTGCAGTACGGTGTCACATCCCCTTGTCGTCAATTTATCCTTATCCTCTTGGAATGTTCCTTTTAGGGTTTCCCTAGCAGCGCCCAGGTTTCAGCTGTGAATTACGAGTATCGCGTCTGCGCTCCAAATTGGCTTCTCTAGACCAACCGTGTGCACGGGGAACGTAGTCACCCCCATCCTCATCTTATCAGATATCAGATAGCACCCACTGGAATCCACTGGGGCAATGGACCGATAATCTCGGCATTAACACCAGCTGATGTTTGGGCCGTAGGCACGGGGAGCGAAGACGTGCCTTCGCGACCGACCCGTGCCGAAGGCACGGACGTCAGCTGTCTCAGCATTAACGTTATGTACTGTACTAGTTACAGTAACATGAATTACTGTAATGTCTTTCTCGATCTTTCGTAATAGGCCCCACTCACAAGGAAACGGATACTTCATAGATCTGTTCTACTTTCATTTGGCGGCGTTATGTTACGCGACGGCTAATTCAAAGTTTTGGGGTCCCTGTTAGAGTCACGCGAACGATAAAGAGCGTTGATTTTGTGGCGAACGACGCATTGCCCAGTTGTAGCTGCCCATTATTTAAATCCGTACAACAAAGAAGGGAGCTAAGAGAAATCTTCATAGTAATATTGCAAGCTTCGCAACGTGTGCACTGGGCGAGCTCGGTGGTCTCAACGGCTTGACACCCTGGGGTCACACTGTCCCCACAGCCAGATGGGTATCATTATTCCCGCAAAGAAACAGGTGTCAAAGCGTGCGAGTTCTCGCCATCCAGTACTTATCGCAACACCTTCAAGGTACCACGGCGCCACGCCCTCATGTCACGGGCCGCAAAGTAGGGTGTACTGTATTTCTATGTTATCAACCATCGATCTCGTCATAAGTTATTTAGGAAGCTCGGATATCTGGTCTGTGCCACCGGGCAAGGCCACCTTCTCATGAATACCGCTGGTATCGGCTGCCTGGCGGACGCGTCTTTCTTTACCGGCTGTGCTCTCGAGCCCGAATACCCTGAGGCGACCCTCACGCCACTTGAGCACAACGAGTGTGACAATGACAGCTATCCAGTAGAATACGTAAGACAGCACGGAGCCGACTGTGAAGATAACATGAGTAAATCCAGGAAAGCACAATCGCAAAAAACGGCCTACGCGTTGCGCTGTTCGTCCAGCCAAAGAGGGCGCCGAACAGTAGCCAGCCTTTACCGTCTAGGTAGTTCTCGGAGCTGCAGCAGTCGAGGTGCCAGACACTGCCTCGCACATCGAACGTACCGGGACCATCTCCACGCAAGCTGTCTGCATCAGCTCCGAGGCTGCGTGACGTGTCAGCCGCTAAGCGACAAGTAAGACAAACAAGACGTACAGGCGGTTGAATTCATACTTCTGGAGGAACTTAATAGCCTTGCTGAAGAGGCCGGAGCCGATGAGCAGGATGAAATTTGTCATCACGACGAGGAAGATGGAAAGCGCTGGGCGGGGTCAGGCACTCTGCAGCACATTGCGTCGGATTGGGCGTGAATACTTACTAGAGCGGCTAGCGAATGTGTAAATAACAAAGCCGCATATGAGGCCGCAAACAATCCCAGTGATAGCGGCGATCGGGATGGAGGCTGCTGGTTGGCCAAGGGAAATGCCCCCGATGAAGACGACGGCTTCCATGCCCTCGCGCAAGACGGTGATGAAGGGTAGAATGAAAAGGGCCCACTTGCCCGTGCGAGTACTACCATCAACGCCTACAAAACTATCAACAAGGATGCTTAAGGGGGGAGAATGAATCTCACGCTGTCCCTCAAAAGCGTGCTGGAGCTTGACGCGCCATTTGGTCTTTGCGCGGTCCAACTTGAGCATGCTGATGGCCATGACAAAGATTATGACGGAGGCAATGAGATTGAATGAACCTATTCCCTTGAGTTGAAGAAATGCATGACAATAAGTATCACGAAGAGCTCACCCTCCCAGAGTTCTTCGGATTTTTGCCAGAGGTTGGAAGCCTTGGTAAACCAGACGGCAAGAAAGGTTGCACCGATGATGGCGGCAATGAGGAAGCCGAGCGCAGAACCAGCAAAGATCTGAAAGGCGATGTCAGTGACATGCAATACGTCGCATGCGCAGTGCTGAGCATGCCTGGAGGCGCATTTTGCGAATGAGTCTTTTCGTCCTTGGGTCATCCTCATTTCCAGAAAGCTCTTGGGATGAGATATTCCCCTCCTCGTTCTCGTTTAAAGAAGGGGACGTGTTCTGCCCTCCAGAGATGTTCGAGTCTTTACGCACAATCTGCTCGACGAGGCCGAGGAGAACGGAGAGGATGATGCTCGCTTCGAGGGTCTCACGAAAGACTATGAAAAAAATGGGGATGGAAAACAAGTTACGGGCCATGACGGACAGGGGAAAGGGAAGAGGATAGGCCCCGGGAAAGAGTCTTTTACAAGGAGATATAAAACCATGTCGGGCGGTCGGGCGAACTTGAACGAGAATCTTTTTAATTTGACAAGGCAAACTGTCAAGGTCGGCTAAGTAGCCCATCTCATCTTATCCGATATCCCGGTTTCGGGGCACTGCTTAGTTCATCTGATAAGATTCGCGCGCGCGGTGCTCCTTATACTGCTTCCGACGTTGCCAAGCCAGTCAAAAATCACGCCATCCCACGATTTTCACCCCCTCTTGGCGCTGCTAACATCAAGTCGCACGAACAGATCCCGCGACGTTGACAGCATTTAACTGTACCAAGGACTACACGCTACGACTTTGATCAAGCTTGTCCATTGTTTGAATTCAAGCGGCCGCCGCCCGGACATCCAATCAATTGGGGGCGGCTTCACCTTTGGAGATGAAACTGTTTTAGGGCGCGGAGATATGGTCGCTTGTCGTAATCTGATAAAGGGCGATGATGGTACCTGCCTTTTATAAAAAAAATTTATCAGATAAGGGGCCAATGTCATCGGACTGCCAACTTCCTATTGAGTCATAGTGTAATACCGTCCGGGGCTGCCGCGTTCCGCATTCTCCTACAAAGATCGAAAATGCTTCGTATCCGCGTATTTCAAGGCGCTCCCAGTTTTCTCTCGCCTTCTCGCCCCTCCCCTCTATCTCCATAGCGTTCCCTTTTTGCTATGCGGTGGCCTTCTCTTGCTTCACTCCTCATTCTTACATCCCCGGCCTTCGCCGGGGTCAAAGAGGTCTGGTGGAATTTAACCTACGTCGAGAACGCCAGTCCAGATGGCCTCCATGAGCGTCGTGTCATTGGCGTAAATGGAAGCTGGCCGTGAGCCTCATTCATGCGCCCTTGCAAAAATTTGGAGTATTCATTGATTGATTCTTAGGCCACCGCCCCTTGACGTTACGACCGACGACTCACTCATCGTACATGCATTCAATTCTCTCTCACAACCATCGACGCTTCACCACCACGGCATGTTCTTCAATGCCTCTACCTGGTTCGACGGTGCTCAAGGCGTGTCACAATGGTAAGCATGAGTACCCTCATGCGTGCTTGATGGTGAAGCCTTTCCCAGTGGAATCCCCCCGGGTCAGTCATCCGACTACGTTATCCCTACAAACTCCTCGGGTCAATGGGGAACCTATTGGGTCCATGCACATGCATCAGTATGCCAGCTCAGAGTTTATTAAATCCGAACCCCCGAGCTAATGCTTGCTACGCGAATAGGGTCAATATGTTGACGGCCTCCGCGCCCCCTTTGTTATCCACCCACCCACTGAGGCCCACACATATGACGCTGAATACACCATAGTTCTGAGTGATTGGTACCACGATGAGCACTCTGTGTTGATCAAAAAATTCATCAACGTCGCGAACCCCCGTGGCGCTGAGCCCATTCCCGGTCAGCCTGATTAACCCCAATAGTCGTTGAGGGCTCACACCACTTACGCGTTGGCAGACTCGGCATTGATGTATTTTACCCAGAAGGACTCCTATTTAGGTCCAATGCCAGGGAAAAACCCCGCTTCTGTCACTTCCCGTGTCGGCTTTAACGAGAACGCGACTCTGCCGTTTGAACCCGGCAAGACATATCGACTCCGCATCGTGAACGTCGGCGCGTTTGCCGCGTTCTTCTTTTGGATTGATGGCCACGACATGCGCGTCATCGAAGTCGACGGCGTCAGTATCACTTTTACATCTACGTTGGAGGCTAATATAATGCCAACTACATATCATAGACCGACGTCAAGGAGTCACCTATCGACCTTCTGAGCATCACTGTCGCTCAGCGTTACTCAGTGCTGGTTACTGCACGCAGTGATACCAGCTCTAACTGGGCAATCCATGCGAACATGGACACGGATATGTTTGACAAGGTGCCCCCTAAGCTTCAGCCTAGTGAGTTCTGTGACCATAGCTCCCAGCAGCGGCTCATAATCCCTAAATTCCAGACGTAACCTCGTCCATCACGTACAATTCATCTGCGTCAGTAACCGATCTCGGGTTTGTGGATGCCTACCACAACTTCAATGACACCGCACTCGTCCCCGTTGTTGTTGAGCCGATGCTTCCTGCAGACAGAACAATTGAGCTCGAGGTTTCCTTTGACACTATGGACGACGGGACGAACCGCGCCATGTTCAACCAGGTCACATATCACTACCCGCTCGTGCCTACTGTCTTGAGTGTCCTTACTCTCGGGTCCAATGCCACGGACGTGACGGCATATGGAACGGGAGGCATCGTCCTCGATCACTTGAGTGCAGTGGAAATTATTCTGAAAAACGGTGACATTGGAAAGCACCCGTTGTACGTCCAACTTTTGTCTGTCCAATGTTTCATCGTACAAATAAACACTTTAATCACAGCCATCTTCACGGTCACAAGGTTCAGATCGTTAATCGCGCACAGAACTATTCTTCCACCGACCCAACGCTCAACCCGCCCCTTGTCGAAGGCCAGGCGAACCCAATACGGCGTGACACGGTCCAAGTGCCCCAGGGGTCCTCTGTCACTCTGCGTGTAGTTGCCGACAACCCGGGCGCATGGATGTTGCATTGTATGTGTCCAATCCCCTTGTTTTTTTGTTCGTCCAAGTGCTGACCACCATGCTCTACAGGTCACATCGAATGGCATCTGGAGGCCGGCCTCGCCGTGACCTTCGTCGAAGCCCCACTCGAGATGCAACGACGTACAACCACCATACAGGCCCCGCCCGCCTCGCTCGCGCAGCAGTGCCGAGCGCAGAATCTGCTCGCCTCGGGCAACGCGGCTGGTCACGCGTCTGCGACCGACCTGTCGGGCCTACCGACGGGGCCGTTCCTGCAGAACAACGGGTGGCACACGAAGGGCATACTCGCGATGACCGGATGCGTGCTCACGGCTGTGCTTGGCATGCTCACCGTCGTGTGGTACTCGCTTAGTGGCACATGGAGCGAGGAGGAACTCGAGCGCGAGGTGCGCGCGGCTCATGCGGCGAAGCTCGGTCGCGGGCGGCTGTTTGGGCTCGTGAAACGAAAATAGTACTGAACCCTCCGCAACAAATCAGCGACGCTTTGGACGTGTCGCAAGGATGTTAACCTTTAGCCTATAGCCTCAGTCCCGCGTATGAATGGATTCGACGCTCGTGATATACAGTACTCGAGTATCATAACCAAGGTGCTAGTTGTGTGCGTAGGTACGGTTCCATAGAGCCTGCCAAACGCAGCATGCAGTGCTACTTTGTTCAAAATTGTGATATTATATAGACCCCTCCCTGTTTTTGAGTTCAAGGCTGTTTAGTCACGTGCTTGCTCATTTCCGAACTCCGAATCTAATCGACATCGATCCTCGTTCTTTCACGACCCACCACACACCACCACAATACCCCAGCATGCCCTCGACCTCGCTTGGATTCTTCGTTGTTGACTTAGGTTTCTTTACTCCCCAGAAACTGCACTATCTCACAGATGAGGGGGGCGCTGTCGCTTAACCCTTTTGGTCTGGGTCAGGGATGAGACATCCCTCGGATATTTCTCGGTGGTTGAGCCTTCGCCATTCTGACGTATCTGCGACACCCATAATCAGCGGGCATGAAAGACATGAAAGGCAAGTATGGGCCTGCGGGGCGTATATCACCTTAGATGCGTTCGGTAGCAACCCTGGTTCCTGCTTTTCTCCTTTTCTCCTGTCCCCATCGAGCGTTGGGAAGTCACTTCGGGGTGGCCATTCGCTGGGAATTTTTTTTGGATGTGAGTATTTCTGTGGATTTTTCTTTACCCAGCCTCGTGTATATGGGAAGTATGTTGATAGTTATTTTTGGCTGTCAGGAAGGACCACTCGTGTATGCTGTCGTGATTTGGCTATAGGTGTACCACCTGTGCTCGATCCAGTGTACTTGAGTACATAAAGTTAGAATAGGACTGGTTTTCTCTCAGTTTATCCGGAAGTGTCCGATGAATGGACAGGCAGATGGAAGGGTAGGTTGGCAATGGGGAGGGAGAGCGGATGAAGTACCATTCGTGCCGTGGGCTTTACTGCTGTTCTGTTTTCAGAATCCCTGTCGCGGGCGCGATACGTGCGGCACGGCAATTATTAATAAAGTGACGACACAGATTATAGTGACTCCAAGGTACAGTTGTGGCTTTATCTGTACTAAAACCATGTATCCCTTCACCGCTCAAAGCGCTTTTCTTTATCAAGCTAAGCCGAGATTAGCACTTATGGAGGACTCGGAAACCGTTGATTGGCGCCGCGCTATGACAGGGCGGTCCCATTACGTCGACATCATACCGTATTTCTGTGCGGTGTGTTCCGTTTCGGTACGTCGTTGTTACAGCACAGACGCTCGTAACGTATTTCCCGGGCTTTCCCGAACCTTCTTGATTGATCTGTTTTCTCCGAGCATCATGCTGTTGATTTGGCCACTTTCTCCGAGCGTCTTTGCACTGAGGCCACGCCATGAGCGATTTTTTCTCGCCTCAGACCTCCGGAACCTGTGCCACAAGGTACAAGCTATGACGGATCTTCAGAACGGCGGATGGCCGAGACCGGATCGTCGGAGCAGTGTCGGAGGGAGGGGAATTGCCGAAGCGGAAAGACAGTCACGTGTATCTGCGGGTAATTTCCTAATATGGAAGAGGAGCAGGGTTTTCAAGGTAATGTTGACCAGACGAGACGATCTAACGTTCGCTGTGACTGTGAATGGATCTAGTCCAGCCCACTGCACGAGTCCGTTTGGATCACCCATTTATCCCGCCGCCCTATCCTTATTAACTCTTTCCTCTCTTCAACATCCATCTCCTCTCCCCTCCTCACTCTCGACTAATCCGAACCCCTGTTTATAATGGGTATCTTCATCCCTCCTGCCTATCAACCCGTCGTCCGTCATACGACCCTCAAGACAACCTTCACTGGGCTTCAGCATGTTTTGTCCACAGCTGAAATCCCGGTTCATCAGTACAGGGGGGTCAAATATGCGACTATCCCTGCCCGCTTCCGACGATCTAAACTCTTCACGTCCTACCGTTCCTCCACCGACGCAACTCGTTACGGGTTCGTCCATCCCCTCTCAGCTCACTGACGTGTCAAAACTAAGCGCTCGTTATCTCCCCCAGGCCGATCTGTCCGCAACCAAAGGGCAAAACAGTCGAGGAGGAGCTGATCGCCTTCTCCGGCGCTGAGGCCTCAGTGCAGAATCTGAAGCAAATCGAATCCGAGTGCCTCAACTTGAACATTACTTGCCCTGGAGGCTTGACCCGCGAATCGCGTATACCGGTCATGGTCTGGATACACGGGTTCGTTCATCCTAATATGCACCTCTTACGTAGTTGGGTCTGATTTCACACTTCTGTCACCAGTGGCGGCGATCGTGGCTCTGGATCACATTGGCTGTACGATGGGGGTCCCCTCGTGCAGAGCAGTGTCCGGTTAGGGAAGCCTATTGTCCTCGTGACGATAAAGTAAGTTGCTCATGCCCCTGCATAGCTTTTTTTTTTCTTTTTTTTTTTTTTTTGCTTAATATTTCCCCCCTTTTAGTTACCGTCTCGGCCTTTTAGGGTGCGCTGCCGGCCCGAAGCTGTTAGAAGACAACAAGCTTGCCAGAGAAGAGGGCGTTGGTAACTATGGTCTCCACGACCAGAGACGTGCCTTGGAGTGGGTACACCACTTCATCGCTGACTTCGGTGGCGATGGCTCGAACATTACCCTGTTTGGTGTCTCCACGGGAGCGTCGGACATTCTCAGCCACCTAAACTCGAGCTCGAATGCATCCTACCCTCTATTTGCGCGTGCCATCATTCAAAGCCCAGTTATCGATCCCACCGTGCCTAGCGTGTCCCTGGCAGGTGTCCACCTGTCCAAAGTCATGTCTGCACTGCGCATCTCGACTATCCACGAGCTGC
>QLOS01002657.1:0-10969 GCA_003313725.1 Russula sp. MG48 | reverse complement strand
GAAGAACATTGTCCAAACGTCCACAGTGCACGCAGCACTACCACGAAGCAGGACTTGGGCTGAACCAAGTCACCAATAAGCAAGTCGCTTAGAATGCCCAAGGCTGAGCGTAACAACGTGGGAGCCAACAGGCAACGTACACGCCCTGGATCTTGTGAAAGAGTTCCACGAAAGGAACCCCACAGCCATCCGAACCATGGCATTTAAGGAGACAAGGGCAGTGGAGGCAGGCCCATGGAACCTCAGCGGGGATCACCCCTCCAACTTTTCATCTCCTCCCCACATGAAACTATCACCTCCCTCCTCAATGGCACGGCGGAAAGCCTCCAGCTGTGGTACGACGACGACAACCCCTACGCGACGCAGGCGGTCCGGGCTGAGGCCCTCCGCATCTATGAGAGCGAAGCCGCCGCCCGCGGCCTCGGAGGGGTCGGAGCCGCCTACGCCATCCCCTCCTTCGAAGAATACGACCGCGCGTTCCCCACAAGCGACGCGCCCCCTCCACCCATGGCCCCGCTGGGTGAAAACCTGTGGAGCACTACCGCGTCCTGGGGAACGGCCGCGGGCGCTGAGCGAGCCCCCTCCCGACACACACAAAGAGGACCTGCCTATTCTGGCGGTCCAGGTACTCATCTCCCCCTTCGGGGAGATCATGCAGGACAGAGCGATGATGATAGTGAGGCGGCAGCTGATGGCCCGGGCTGGGGACTGGATCCCGCCCAACCAGAGGTGGTCGGCGGAGTTGGGTGTGGCGTGTGTGGGACCATGCGCCTAAGAAGGGAGGTGGTGCCACGCGTGGCCCGCACATACAGGGGAGTCAAATTTTTTACTACATTTTACCTACGATCCATCCCCCATGCGTGGCGTCACTGGCGCGCTCCCTCTTGCCCGGAGGCACAGCCAGAACAGGCAGGAGCGTGACGTGACGTGACCATGGTCACGACACCCACACCACTCCGCTTTTCCCAAGGACCAAAGGACTGTGCACGCTTACTTACTTACTTACGAATACTGTACCACTGACCCACCTTGTCTTGCTGACAAGGTGGGTCCCATGACGCATCATGATTATGAACCCCTGTACTTAAATAGCCGTCGAGCTGGGTAGACAAAGCCCCAGACTTCGACTTGGTTCTATCTCAATCAGTATCAGCTCACATCTGCCCCTTCCTTGTTTCGTAACTCTCCTCTCGTGTGCCTTAGGATCGTCGCGATCTTATCTAAGACCCACTTTATCTTATCAAGTCGCCCCCGAGCGTTGCAAGTCAACTTGTTGCGAGACACAAGTGTGAGCTTAGTCAGCGTCACTCAAAACTTGAACACAAAGTCTCATCAAGACTCCCCAAGGTCCTACTGAACCTTAACAACAAGTGCTCAGCCGCCATGGACAAGCTCATCCACATCGTTACCAGCAATCCTGTCCTCTGGCAACCCAGCCCAGCACGACCATACGAACTCGAAGTAGACGCCTCCCAAAATGCCACAGGAGCCATCCTGTACCAATATAACCCCCAGGGACACCGCAGGCCGGTGGGATATGACTCCAAAACTGTTAGGCTCAAGTGTGGCCTACTGCACGACGTGTGCGTCTGGTGGTGTCTTGGCTTGGTCTAGCCCAAGCCTAGGCTTCTGAGAGACTCTGGAGGGCCTGGAACACGCAGGCGAAGTGTGGTTCACAAGTGCACGAGTGCAGGCAATGCACGAGTGCGAGAGGACAGTCCTTCTGGTCTGGGCAGTTACTTGGTCGAGTTAACCAGTACCTGCTGAGCCCAGAGAGAGGAGGGACAACTTGTCAAGGCGACGGAGTGGTTAGAACAAAGAGTCCTATCACTCCCACGCCTAGAGAAGCAGTGAAGGCTCGAGGTTGCACTAGGGAAGTCTGTTACGCTCAGCCTTGGGCGTTCTAAGCGACTTGCTTATCGGTGACTTGGTTCAGCCCAAGTCCTGCTTCGTGGTAGTGCTGCGTGCACTGTGGACGTTTGGATAAGGTTCTTCTCTTGTTTGCAATGGCACAAGACGTAGGCCAACAGAGGTGCACTAATGCACAAGTGGCGCAAGCACAAATGAGTGCACAAGCGCAAGGGGGTTCAAGACCAAGGGTTCCCTGAATACAAGGGAGGAGGAGGGATAGAGCAAAGAGCGGAGTGTACTGGTGGTCCTTGAAGGTCTGTTCTGGTTCGTTCTAACCTTGGGGTGCTTCCCACTGCAGGGATTCCAAGGGTCAAGTAGGCTGAATTGTCAAAGAGGTCGAGTCTGTCTGCTACAAGGCAGAAATGCGTACTACTTATAGTAAACCAGTCAGGCCCCTATTAAGAGGGACGCGTAAGTGTCAGGGCATAGGGCCCATGTCGTTATAAGAGTCCAGAGCACACGCCATAAGGGCGCGGCAGCGTTCTAGTTCAATCTGATGGACGCGTGTACAGTATGATGTCAAGGGTCAGTCTAGATGTCCAATCAGCTAAGAGTCCGTTATCGTAAGGACGCGCGGCCTGCATCCACGCCGGAACACGTCTGCACTACACCATAGGACCTAGGGAACACGCCTTCAGCGTGCTGTGATGTGCCGAGGTGATGTGCTGCACGCCTGCACCTGCAGGTGCCATGTGGGTTCCACAACCATGCGCTCATAGCATGAGGCTAGGAGCTCCTTCCTAATCAGTCCAAATCAATGTCATACCAATGTCCGTAGTGTAGCCCGTCTATATTCAATGTAGGGCCTCCCAGGGAGGTCCTGATTCCATCCTTGTCTTGTCAGGTAACCAGCCGCAAGTCCCAGAGACTGCGTAATGGCTGGGTCAGTGCGCAAAGGCAGCGCAATCGTAACAAAGTCCCTGGGAGGAACTCGAGCTTCAGAACAGGTGGAACTAGCTTGATTGCTCAAGAAGTCGAGTCTGAGATACATAGAGACGAGGCGACGCACTATAAGTACTTAGCAGGGTCAAGGGTAGGTAGGAGTGCGTCATGGTAGGTAATGATGTCACAGGTGTGGGCACAGGGTAAGGTAGAGGGGACGCGTCATAGTACAGGGTACAGGGTACCATAGCAAGTGGTCAGTAAGCGTAGAGCTGCCCAGAGGTGGCAGGGTAGAGGGTAGGGGTACAGGGCAGCGCAAGTGGTCAGTAAGCGTAGAGCTGCCCAGAGGTGGCAGGGTAGAGGGTAGGGGTACAGGGCAGCGAAAAAGTAACAGTAAGCAGTCCAGATCGTAACAAAAACATTCACTGCGACCGAGCGCAATTACCCCATCTGGGACAGAGAGTTCCTAGCCATCATCCGAGGGCTGGAACACTGGCGCCATCTCCTCATGGGCACACAGCACCAGGTCCTTGTCATTACAGACCACAAGAACCTCCAGTACTACAGGTCCCCCCAGAAAATCAACCGGAGGATTGCCCGCTACATCCTCACACTAGGAGACTATGACATCACCCTAGTCCACCACCCAGGGGCAACCAATAAAGCCGATGCCCTCTCCCGCCGCCCAGACTTCGATAGCACGGGGAGCGACAATGAGGACGTCATTGCCCTACCCCTGCACCTCTTTGCTAATGCCGCAGCCGCTGTGGATCTGGAAGATCACACCTTGGCAGCCCAGAAGGATCACCAATCCATGCTCACCACGTGGGCCTCTACCTACCCCCTGGAACGCCGCCCTGGAGGAGGGTGGTGGCACGCCGATTGCCTGGTTGTCGTGGCAGACAACGACCTTAGGAGGGGGGTAATTTCCCTCTACCATGACTCAACAACAGCTGGACACCTGGGCATCCTGAAAACATGCCTCCTCATCGCCAAAGACTATTGGTGGCCCAACATGAAACAAACGGTCCTCGCCTATGTCAAAGGATGCGCCACCTGCCAAGCCACCAAAGCCAACACCACGAAGCCAACGCCACCCCTCATGCCTATCATAACAAACCCAACCGCCCTGCCATTTGAGACAATCGCCCTCGCCCTCATCGTCAAGCTGCCCCCGTCAGATGGGTTTGACTCCATCCTCACAGTAATGGACCATGATTGCTCAAAAGCCGCCATCTTCATCCCCTGCAGAGAATCCATGACGGCCCCAGAAATCGTGACGCTCTATGCCAAAAACATCTTCCCCCACTATGGCATTCCCCGGAGGATCATCAGCGACAGAGGGACACACTTTGCCTCACACTTTCCTAGAGAACTCTGCAAGTCCCTCAGCATCGAACAAAACATCAGCACAGCCTACCACCCCCAGACAGACGGCCAGTCCGAACGTACCAACCAATGGCTGGAGCAGTACCTCCACATATACGTCAACCACCAACAGAACAATTGGGCCTCGCTCTTACCAATCGCCCAGTATGTCCACAACGCCTGGCCCAGCAGCACCACCAAGCAAGCGCCCTTCCAGCTCCTCATAGGGCACATACCACGTGCCCACCAGCCACAAAGATCCGAGAAAATGCCGACGCTCCAAGAACGCCTAGACTGCATCCAAGAAAGCCGGCAATCAGCGCTAGTGTTCCAAGGTCCGGTTACCCTAACCAGAAAATAACTGGTAACCGGACTAAACCTAACCGAAAATAACCGGACCATCAGTCACGGTTATGTTAAATTGACCTCAAAGCGGTTAGCGGTCACGCAATTCACAAAATATTCATGACTGATCAAATGACCGTCACGACCGGTCACAACTGGTTATTTTCAAATTTATATTTTTATTATTTATCATCCTCTAATACTAATACAAGGTCTATCTATATCTAAATATCTAAATATATTAATGTATCTAACATAGGTCATGGCCGTACCAGAGGGAGAGGCGAAGGAACGAAGCGGGGTGGGGAAGGTTTATATATGTTGGAGCGGCGCACGGACCTTTTGGGTGCCAATCAGCAGTCAACAAACACACAGACGCGTCAACAATCAACAGGCGCATCGCCACGTCACCCCTCTGGCTCAGCGGGCAACGGGGCAACTATGGGCCAATGCATATCGAGACACCCAATGGCGACAACGGACTGCGACAACGACAACAACGGCTTGTAACGGCGGTAGTGGGGGCAGCGCGGGCTCAGGAGACATCCCTCCTGAGTTCGCTGGTATGTTTTCTGTCGTTTTCTCTGTCTCTCAAAGCGATCTAACTTATTCATATCATTTTGTTTACAGGAATATGGCAGCTCTGAAGCGGCTGCCACTGCCACTTCACCCGATGGAGGTGGCGGCTGTACCACCCCCACCGGCGACGTACCCCCCGCGCGGAGCCCGCAACACACCCACTGACGACACACTCCACGTGGAATCGGCAACACCAGCGCGGTCACGATGACACGCGTAGCACTAGCAGCACCACCGCGGCTACGACGACGCGCGGGATTTGCAGCACCAGTGCGGTCTCGGCGACGTGCGTGGCAGCAACACCACCACGGCTACGACGATGCGCGCGAGATTGGCAACACCAGCGCGGTCACGACGACGCGCACGGTACCGGCAACACCACCGCGGCTACGATGGTGCGCGCGGGATTGGCAGCACCGGCGCGGTCACGACGATGCACGTGGCAGCGGCAGGACCACCGCGGCCACGACAGCGCGCGTGGGATTGACAGCACCAGCGCAGCCACGACGGTGCGCGTAGAGTTGGCAGCATCACCGCCCCTCCGTTGCGTGCATTTCATGCGGGGGGGCCTGGTTTTTAGTTTAGTAGTAGCCTACGCTGTACATTAGAATCTTATTAAATAAACATTTCTTATTTCTTGTGTGAATGACCAGTCGTGACTGGTCCCTGACCAGTCATTGTATGACCGGTGGTGACCAGTGGTGACCACAAGCGGTCGTGGCTCGCGAGAAAATGTAACCGATAACCATGGTCCGGTTCGGTTATGGAGCTCTGATCTGAGAAGCGTGACCGGTTACGGTTACGGTTACCGAGATTTTGGCTCAAAAACCGAACCGGACCGGACTTTGAAACTCTAATCAGCGCAGACTGCCATCACCAACGCCCAGACCCTTATCAGCTCCAGGAAGGGAGCGCGATTTAAGCCATTCGCCCAAGGACAAAAGGTCTGGCTCAAAGGGAAGAATATCCACATCACACAACCAAGCGCAAAACTCGCTCAACGATGCTACGGTCCCTTTGCCATCACCAGAGTCCTCTCCCCAGTAGTGTACCAGCTCGCCATTCCCCCACAGTGGAAGCTATGCCGCATCCATGACGTCTTCCATGCCAGCCTCCTCACCCCGTATATAGAGACCAGCAAACATGGCCCGAACTTCACAGAACCGCCTCCTGACGTCATAGACGGAGAAGCAGAGTACGAAGTCAAGGCCATTCTAGAATACCGCCAATTCAGAAGAACAAAACAGCCACAGTACCGAGTCAGATGGAAAGGGTACTCCACAGCAGAAGACACATGGGAACCTCAGGCGAACTTGAAACACTCCATGAACCTAGTCCGCCAGTTCCACCGAGATAACCCCGCTGTGATAAGGAAGGCCTATATAAGACATGCCTTGACCGCTCTCAAAGCCCCATCCCCCTCTCTCACCTCCACTACTCCCAGTTCACCCCCACCTGCTTACTCGTCGCCCATGTCTGCCGATGGCTCGCCGAAAAACCAACAGTCTCCCCTCCAAGTCATCAACATCGCCACCCCAGCATCACCATCCCCAATGGAGCCCGGGACCGAGGATGACCACTCGCAGCACCACCCTGCAACGCCTTTCGCCGCCCGCATATTCACCATCAGCGACAGTAGCTCCAGTGACGATGATGACAGCAATGGAGCAAGCAGACCAAATTCTGGACGAAATTCTCCTGCTCGTGGCAGCACATCTGCCCCCAGCCTCCACTCCGTCCCAGACCTCTCAGACCACCCACTCAGCTCAGACAACTTCTGTGGAGTCTGCAACACCCCCGTCCAGATCGACGACGGCCATGCCACCTGGAGTGCCTCCCCCATCCTGAGCCTCCCCTCAGCATCTGCCAACCCCTCGATACCTGCCGCTTTGCTCCCCCAGGATGGACTTCATTCGCTCGTGCCTGCCGACCCCTGCTTCAGGGCTGCGCCACCCATCGGAGCCACCATCTTTTCTGTACTTCCATCTGCTGACAACGACCTTGCCTGCGCCGTCCACTTTTTGCCACCGGCAGATGTCCCTGCCCCCTCATACTCGAGCCAACGCAGCTATGCAAACGTCGCTGCCACCCCCGCTGGTCAAGGAGGAATCGCTGCCGCCTCAGCAGCTCCACGCACCCACAGTAACAGCGGCAGAAACCCAGGCCATGGTCAGTTGAGCAACGCGCTCAGCTATGATGGTTATCTCCTGCAATGGCATCGACTTGTCAACAACGCAGGTGAGCGGGACAATATCCTTGTCCCCGATCACAACAACAGACTAGTCCCGGCCACCTTCTACGCCCACTTCACCTGCCTCGCCGAGCCCCTTGTCCTGGGACGTCTCACAACGACGTCCCCCATTTACGCTGAGCCCCTCCATGCTAAACCCCACCCCGATGCTCACCTCGCCAACATAGATGACTGGGACATGACCGCATTGGAGGGCGACCACCAGTACCGCCACCATGTGGACCGCCTCATCGAGGGCCTCAATGACGCCGGCATTGTCGCGGAGGTCCACCGCTACCGTCACCTCGTCCACAAGCTCCACACCCAGGTCAAGCACGAATACCACCACCTCCTGGGCACTCCTCAGAGCCACGCCGATTACACTGCCCTCCAGCTGGATCAGGACGCTGGCCTAGTACGCCACCGCCACGCGCTTAGGGACCAGCTGCGTGTCGTCGAAGTGCGTCTCCACGACACAGCCGTCAACTCGCGCATCAGGCCCAAGCTGGACCAGATCCTCGTGCGCCCCATCCTCCCCTCCATGTCCTACTGGCTGTGGGGCTGCCCCGCCACTCACCAGACTGACATCGTCGCCCAACTTCCTGTCCATGTCCCGCCCCATGTCCACTTCATGCATGAGTGCCCCCTCCCTGTCCGTGAACGTGTCGTTCACATGCTGCACCGCAAGCGCCCCTGCCCGCCTGAGTCCTCCCCCAACGCCAACGACGCGGGCCGCACCCTGTCCGGTGAGCCTGCCACCTCTGACTAACAGCGTGGCAGCTGTCCCTTAGGGGAGGGCATACTGTTACGATCTCCCTTACGGACTACGGACCATTTTCCCTTCCTGCTTACGCCGCTATGCTTACCCTTACTTGCCTGCGACTCGTACTGACTCCAGCCTGCTTACTGTACGATATGACAACTGTGGAGTGTGTGTGACTCATGTGGAGCGATGTGGCCATTGCTCCACTACTATACTTAGCACTGGATCTTGGACTGACTCACTACCCACGTTATGACTCAGGTAGTAGTTAGCACGTGACAGCCTGTAGCTCCCTATATAAGGAGCCCCCTTTGCGCCAGTCAAGCCTTAAGCTTGACTTAGTTTCTTAATCGAGACCAGACCTTGCTTCAACTCTTGAGCTTGCCGCTCTAAGACGCTCCCACTGCCGCTCTTGCCTTTGCCTCTGCCCTAGTGCTCGCTCAGCACTATCTCGCTTCACTCTCACGCCTTTCTAAGTTGGCTGCAATGACTTAGCTTTGAACTTAGGAGTCACAAGCGCTCGTGACTTAGTCGTTCTACTCCGAAGAGTCTGCTTCACTCTTGCGTTATCGAGACCACCGGAAGTGTCTCGCTCAGGACCATGTGCTCGTTGCCCTCGCACGTCTTCGCTCTTGCCACACGCCTAGTTGCACAAGTCGTGCCCACAGCCCCTCGAGCCATAACAGAGGGGAGACTGTTGGTCTTTCGGCGAGCCATTAGACATGAGTGACGAGTAAGCAGGTGGGGGCGAGCTGGGAGTAGTGGAGGTGAGAGAGGGGGATGGAGCTTTGAGGGCGGTCAAGGCATGTCTTATATATGCTTTTCTTATCGCAGAGGGGTTATCTCGGTGGAATTGGTGGACTAGGTTCATGGAGTGTTTCAAGTTCGCCCGAGGTTCCCACGTGTCTTCTGCTGCGGAGTACCCTTTCCATCTGACTTGGTACTGTGGCTGTTTTGTTCTTCCAAATTGGCGGTATTCTAGAATGGCCTCGACTTTGTACTCTGCTTCTCCGTCTATGACGTCAGGAGGCGGTTCAGTGAAGTTTGGGCCATGTTCACTAGTTTCTAGATATGGGGTGAGGAGGCTGGCATGGAAAACGTCATGGACGCGGCATAGCTTCCACTGTGGAGGGATGGTGAGCTGGTACACTACTGGGGAGAGGACTCTGGTGATAGCGAAGGGACCGTAGCATCATTGAGCGAGTTTTGCACTTGGTTGTGTGATGTGGATATTCTTCCCTTCAAGCCAGACCTTTTGTCCTTGGGTGAATGGCTTAAATCGCGCTCCCTTCCTGGAGCTGATAAGGGTCTGGGCATTGGTGATGGCGGTCTGTGCTGATTGCTGACCTTCTTGGATGCGTTCTAGGCGCTCTTGGAGCGTCGGCATTTTCTCGGACCTTTGTGGCTGGTGGGCACGTGGCACATGGCCCATGAGGAGCTGGAAGGGCGCTTGCTTGGTGGTGCTGCTGGGCCAGGCGTTGTGGACGTATTGGGCGATTGGTAGGAGCGAGGCCCAGTTATTCTGTTGGTGGTTGATGTATATGCGGAGGTACTGTTCTAGCCATTGGTTGGTGCGTTCGGACTGGCCGTCTGTCTGGGGGTGGTAGGCTGTGCTGATGTTCTGTTCTATGCCGAGGGACTTGCAGAGTTCTCTAGGAAAGTGTGAGGCAAAGTGTGTTCCTCTATCGCTGATGATCCTCCGGGGGATGCCGTAGTGAGGGAAGATGTTTTTGGCATAGAGCGTTGCGATTTCTGGGGCTGTCATGGCTTCTGTTACGCTCCTGCTTCACCATACGCTCTATTTCTTTTCATTTTCACTGCCTACTGCTCTCTGCGCTTCGCCTATGGACTGCCAGGCCCCTACGGCCTGTGACTCTGCTCGCACCTTCCTATCTCGCTCCATGTACTTACCACCCGGCCTGACGGGCCGTTGAGACCGACGCGCAGCCACTAGTGCTACATTTGCACGCCTCTGCGCATGCGCTGCCTTGGCACCTAGTGACTCATATGATACGATGACTCCTACTGACTCGTCATGACTCTGTACTAGTAGCGGTGTCCTAGGGACACCATGACTCGTCCTGACTCCCTATGAGTCACCCTTGCATGTACTTATATCGCCTTGTACGCCTAGGACAGACCCTAAGTCTGTTCTCTTGTAATCTCAGCTTGTGAACGGTCCCCTTCCTTCACTTGTGAACCACAGCTCCTCTGGTCAATTGCCAGACTTCGCGCGTCCCCTTGCAGAGCACTAGTGTATGCTCAAAGGCAAGGGAAAGCTTACTATCAGGCGTCACAAGAGCACGCCTGCACGCGAGAGGTACAGTGCCTCAAAAAACTGTTCAAGTGTTTTGCAGTTTTCGATTGTTTTGGGTATATCTCAAGAACTGCAGAGGATTAGGACATGTAGCTAGGCTTTTTTAAAAGCCCTTAATCATAGCTTTCTAACAATGTATTATATGTAGTGTTAGCTTCAGTATTTAAAAAGTTACAAGGCATTTTTTCCAGAGTACACACTTGAACAGTTTTTTGGCCATCAACACTCAGATTAATATTTCTCAAATAGAGACACAGATTCTTGCTCAAGTGGGCTGAAATTAAACATGGAGACTATGTGGGCCATAATAAACTTGAATCAGGTGAGAATAAGCCAAAGCGACTGCTCATTCTCTGTCACCAGCACCATGAAGCCTCTCTCCTCCCATGAAGTTTAGTACATCATTTCCCTTCCTCACATTGGCCACCTAGTTTGGGAAATAGCCAAAGCAGCATGCAGGAGCACTGGGACAACTAGTAAAGTTCACAAAAAATACCTCTCTGACCCTCAAAAGTCCTCTAGAGGATGTCTTGTTATGCTCCTTAACCACAATATACACTATGTGTTACCCTTT
>QLOS01002656.1:0-19523 GCA_003313725.1 Russula sp. MG48 | reverse complement strand
CGCTCGAGTCGCCGTGACCCGGGAACGAGGCGGTCGGTGTTGAAGCGGTGGACGGACGGGCGGCACGTCCGTGTGCATATGTTGCAGACCTGGGTCGTCATTATCGTCCTCTTGCTCTTGCTCTTGCTCTTGCTCTTGCTCTCGGCGCCAGGTCTGTTGGGGACGGATTATTAGAAGGGTGAGACCGTGCCGTGATTTAAGATATACCGAAAGACTGCAAGCCAGGTTGAACGAAGAAAACAAAAATGCCAGAGCAAGTCAAAAACAAATAAACGGTCGGAGGGGGTGTCGCAAGGTTGGGGGAAGACCGCTAGCGCGCTCGAGACGCGCTACACGGACATTGTGCTCCAGGCGCTCATCCTCGCGCACGCGCAGCTCCTCCGCTCGCTCCGCAGCGCGCTCGTCGACTCACCCGCGGACGCGCGTTGTGCTGCGCTCGGCGCGATCATCGAGCTCGCGCCGCAGCTTCGTGCCGCCGGGATCGAGAACACGCTGCGCCATCTTGTCGGGTTTGGTGGGGGCGATCCTGGGGGTGGTGTTGGTGGTAGCGCGGACAGAAGGGTCAGGGAACGCGCGTGGAGAGCGCTGGACGATGGAGCGTGTCGTGGCAGAGGATGGGTAGATACGTCTATCGGTCCTATGGTCCTTATACTTTTGGGGTGGCATACCCGATTTCCCGGAAGCTCACATATCTCGGACCCTTCAGCGACCCATCCTGGAAACCTCCATGGAAGACAGTTCCGAGATGGCACGTGGTGGAAATCAGCGGAAGAATTTGCTCAGAGGTCATCACCCGAGATTGATCGTCGCGATACTCGACCGTGACTCTCTGGATGAACGTCGCAACCACGAATGGTCCTTTGCAGCCCTGCTTGACTTCTGCGTCTACGGGTTTTCACTAATTCTCAGGGCATAGATTGCCAGTGCGCTGTGCACTGGTCTTAAGTACTTGCAGACAAGTGTCCTATTAGGAGCGCCATCAGGCGACTTCTGCACTACAGTTATTGCGACACCAATGATCGCGCGGACAAGAGACGAATAAAAGCGTAACCTAGAGAAGTGAACACGAGGCCTTTGCCAGGCACGTCGTACAATATTGAAACAAAGGGTAAAGCAGACCATTACACGAGCTCAGCCCGACAGTGCGCCTCAGGTGCTCGCGCCTTCCCACATCAGTCACACTTCGCCAGTCTGCCCTATCAATTCTGGTACATAACTATCAGAGCTGACAATACCATGAGTTGCTAAACTCGTCACCTTAGTAGCGGACCCAGATGCCTGGAGTATAAATGTGTGTGTATGGTTCACCAAGAGTCACCATTGGCCGCTGTTCCAGTTCCTCTTTGTCGAGTCCTTCTGCGAGGACCGTAACTAGATAGACCTTCCCATCTTCCCAGCCACCTCCAATGTAGAGATAAGGGTATGGAAATGGTTGCCAAATGTCTAGAAGTCTTGATCTGTCGTATGGATTCGCCGGAATACCATAGCGTTGTTCGATTTTGTCGTTGTCGAGTTTGTAGCCCTTGATGTAAACATCTTCGCCAAACATGTCCGCTGTATGGATATTAAACCTCGATACTATAATCTACATCCATAACGACACACGTTGTAACCTGTTTGATAAGTGTAGCCGCAGGGATGAGTTGTTATGTAGATGATGTGGAGGAGAATAGGAGACCTAATTTCAAAGTCAGCTGCCCTGCCGTGATCTTGATTCTTGCGAGAGATGATCCACCTGGATACCACGTGAGTGTGAGGGTGCCATCCATCGTGAGCCGAGAAAGATGAATGAATATTACCAAGCGTGAATTACACCAGGAATCCAGAAGAAAATCGAGAGAGCAATGTTTATCCAAAGATCTATTGCAAGGCTCAACGTGACCGCCCGCGCGCGTTTAGATGGACCACTATATCATACCTGCATAGCACCCGCGTTCTGAAGATAACGGGTGATAAACGCCTGCACACTCGACGATACACCATTGGTGCTACTACTCACTGAAGAACACAGGCAGGGGCGGGATAGATCTGCACGTTGGCATTCACCCTCTCTAGCCGAGTGGGAAGCAGATGAACATCGCCAGAAAGTAGAGAAGGACGTCCAAGTCATGGGTAGATGACACCCTGGATGCCCTAATTTCGCGCGATGGTGATAGTTAGAGGATGAGGATGCTAGTGGGATTCAGGCCATTCAGCTGAGTGCACTGGCTACGTCTTATGTTATGTAGCAAAGGTCCAGTGGCCACCGGTCACTCGCGGTTACCCTTCCCACGCTTGCCACGCGCGCGAGGGGATCGATTAGTAAGCAGGTATCTGCCCCCCCTGGGTGACCTCGCTGGTTCCGTGGTATAAAGTGCCGAATCATCACTAATACCCTCTCTATATGCGTCTGAAAGCAGTCTGAATCCGGTCTGGTGCGTGTCTGTTGTATGAAACTCCGCAATCCGGTCTTAGCGGTCTGAGCGGTCTGAATCAGACGGCCCCGAGCCGGGATATCCTGATGGCCCAATACCCGGTTTCTGCGAACCAGGTATGGAAGACCATGGAATGCGTCAAGCCTCTCGCATCTGGGACAAAATGCTTCATTCATCGTTCCTAGAGCAGGGGTTCAAACGGCTCGATCGTGAGTGGTGCATCTACAACAGCGGCTCCGGTATCACCATCGTGGCCATCCCCGTCGATGATATGCTGGCTGCTTCCTCTTACGACACTGAAGTAACCCATTTTCGCACCGAGCTGGAGTCGAAATGGCAGATCCGAGTCAGTGCACTCGGGGAGGCCAGACATGCCCTCGGCATAACGATACACCGCGATAGGGAGAAGCGGACGATCTCACTCTGTCAGCCCTACCCAACATGGCGTCTATGGCGCGCTTAGCTTCTATTCCACAGCGAAGCTTGCCAAACTTCACTATGGAATAGAGGCCAGGCATGCTATAGATGCAATGTTGGGTCTACGACCCCCTCAGTCACTGAAAGACGACAGGGAGGTTGAGTACACATTTCACATCGTCTCCCTTCAAGCCCTGAACCAAGTCAAGGCGGCCTACAAGAAAAATTACCCTATATCCGAGGACGGGATCCAATGGATCCTCATGGTAGGGCCATACTGGTTACCTAAAAAAATCCGGGCCATTCTGAGGCCCAGCTCACTGTCCGTGGGTCTCTTAAACGCAACGACAGTGGTGACTTCGAAGAGTCTGACAAGTTGACGCGTGCCATGGATGGGCCACCTCCTGCACTTGAGGAGTTGTATCTTGGCACAACAGAATCAAACGACCGCTTGGAAGAAATCATTGCTTCCACACATGTGCTCGCACAACCACTAATCGAGGTGTGTTGTATTTGCTGGTGCCGATTACCATATTGACAGTTATAACAGAACCTCCGCTCTACACGGTATTGACAGTAGGAAGGTGGACAAGATAGCATTCTGTCTCGTTCTGTCTCATTCATCCCTGTCCCCTCATCTTGTACATCGTCAAATTCAGAAACATTAACTCCAGCACTCCTCGTAAAGCCTCTCCTCCTTCTCCATACGTCCAATATAATCATGTGCCTCTTCCTCCCCCATCGCACCCTCCTCCCGCGCGATGTGGATTAACGCAGCCCGCACGCCTGCGGGCATTTTGTTTGACGACCTATCAACAGTCAACGTTTGTGAACACGCGGCATCGAGAGTAGAAGCGCACCCAGAGATATACACCCAGGCATCCTTTCCATGGATGAGCTCCCAAACGCGCCTCGCATCCTCTCTTATGAGGTCTTGCACGTAAATCCGCCGTGTACCCTCGAGCCCGTCTCGCGACGCCGTGACACGATATGTGAGCTTCCCGGACTCTGCGAGCGTAGTCCATTCATCGGAATAGTGCGCGTCCTTTCCCGAGGCGCGATGCCCGAAATACAATGTGTTGTCTCTCGCACCCGCATACACGCGAGCTTCTAGCACAGCACGGACAGGTGCCACGCCTGTCCCTGGTCCGATGCAAATAACTGGTGTGTTCGGGTCCAGTGGAAGTGCGAGTAGGCCCTTCGCGATGCCAATCCTAATCCTCGCACCTATACACGGCACGGCTAGGCGTTTAGCATAGCAGGAAGGAAACTAAAAAGGTGACGTGCCGACGGGAAGTGACGCAAGGAAAGATGTGCAAACACCACGCCGTCGCGCCTTGAGCTTAGTCTTGTAGTCGATGATCGCGACACACAGGTGCACCTCGCGTGGATGCACCAGCGCTGCACTCGCAATCGAAAACTCACGTGGGCGCAGAGGCGGAAAGAGGTCGAAGATATAATCACGCGGCATGCGCACAGAGCGAAACTCGGCCAAGACTTCGCAGATCGTGCGGCGGACTCGGGTTGTATAGTCGTATAACTCTTCCTGTACATGCGTAAGCGAACAATTGTCTAAAAGGAGGGTGGTTCATTTACTGCGCCCTCGGGCGATGAAAATTCTTCAAGCTTCTCCCGCTCTCGCCCGTCGGTGGCGAAATGCTTTAGAAGCTGAAAGAAAGACCGCTTGGGGATAGCGCTGATGTCCAGGTGACGGGAAAAAAGGACGCGGAGGGTGGAAACTTGAGGAAGATGATCTGGAAGGCTTTGGTCTAAGGTGGTCGATGAGCGAAGGACATGTCAGCAGAGGGAGGCAGGCAAACCTTCAAAGACATGCTGTACTCGCACGGGGTCATCAGCAGAATTAGACCAGCCCAGCGTTGTGAGGAAAAAATCGACATCTACTGGAGATGCCTCGGGATGGATGATGGCAACATCTCCTGGATCGTAGCTGCACTAATTCAACCATCCCTCCCCGGGAACATAAAATAGGACGTACACAATGTCATCCCGACACCGAAATTCGAAATGCCGGACATCCTGGTACCAGTCATCTGCACTGATCCGCTCATTCCTAATGAGTTCGGATATGTGGTACCTGTCATCGCCGAGAAATGGATCAGGCTCATCACGAAGGTCTTCTGGAGTAGCTGAGAGAAGAACTACACGAGGAGTCGGTAGCTGCTCAGCAGGCAAGAGGGAAAGATGTGGGGGCAGTGGAAATAGTCTCAGCAGGGCATGCGTTAGGCTGGAGATCCAGGGTTCGAAAGATCCATCAGTCCTGAACACTATTTAGAAGATATGATGTGGTTCAACAGAGAACATACCCAAGCGTATGTTGGGTATCGCCTTCGGCCCGAGGACAAATAGCCTTTGCGCCAAGATATTCGAGCCGTCTGCTTAGTTTCTTCGCCGGCCAGCAGAATTTCTCGTAGGAAGAGTCCCCGAGGCCGAAAACAGCATAATCAAGATCTTCAAAGAAGTCGCGAGGTAGGTCGGAGCGCAAGAGGCTCCTCCACAATGGCGTCATGGTTCGTGGCTCTTTTCCAGTACCGGATGTAGACACGACGTATATTACGATGCTTTCTGACACAATTTCAGACTGGCGAAGGTTAGTGACCCTACATTGGACGTCAAGGCGAGCCTGGGGTCATACGAGAGGATATTTATCGACATCGAAGACACGACATCTGAAATGTGCCCTCCGACAATGATGAGCAATTCTTCCTGCATAGTCTTGGGCGTTGCCTGTCTCAGTGGCATAGATGATAGTGAGCGTACGCGACAGGTCGTCTGTGGCATGGGGAGGGGACTCGGAGGAGCGTGGGGCCATATCCCGTGATTGATTATATTGGACGTATGGTGCGTGGAGAGAATCTGAATCTATTTGAGGTTGTCCGAGTCGATGACTGATGTAGCCTGCATTATCTTCTTATCTAGTTCCAGTGCGGATCTACTCCGGATCTGCTCCGGATCTGTGCTAGTGTCGGGTTTAGTTGCTCATATTCCGACACACCCCTTCAAGCCGACACTAGTAGTCCTATTTCAGCGGTCTACCAGCTGCCTATATTAAATATATTCACGGCGAGGTAGCGCCTTGGTCAATATATCTGCGCAGTGGTCTGGATCTCGATAACTTTCAGTAGGCTCGTGGACTCTATGTAACGTTCCTGTGATATCGCAATAAGATCCTGGGCTTTCTTGATCTCGATGCCAGGGATCTCTCGTCCAGATCGGTGCATCACTGCTGCTGTAGTGACAGATAACAACAGGTCGTCTCTATGGAGTTGGGCACACACACGCGCGCGGCTCACACGCTCACGATGGCAAAGGGAGATCGGATCGAGACAACGAACGGTATTATTGTTTCCTACACAATCCGCTTTCCAAAAAGCCAATTCCAGAGGTACAGCTGCCAGTAGGTTCAACCAGGTATATATCGCGCACCCTGCCTTCGGTTCTTTTCGAGGAGCTGCGCGATCTCGGCCATGTCTTCTGCCGACAACTCGACATCACCAGCTAGCAGGTTTTCCAACGTTCGTTTTACCTTTCTGGAGTGCACACGTCAGGAATAAGGAACAAACGGATGGGACAGTCGAAAACTCACGAGGACCCAGGAATCGGGATGACGTGGTCGCCTAGCGCGCAGACCCAGGCAATGCTCAACTGTGCGAGCGTGATGCCTTTACGATTCGCGATGTTCGCTAAATAGTCTACCAGTTGGAGGTTATGCCCGACGTTCTGGGGAGTGTAATCGTATCAATAGCAAGGCCGGAGTAGGACTGTGCACACACCCCACCCAGGAAGCGACCGAACGATCGCCTGAAATCGCCTTCCTTAGAGCCCTGACGGTTCGTATTATGACGAGTGAGTGCTCCACGTCCGAGCGGACTGTTGACTATGAGTAGGGGGGAAATGACGAAAGAATGAGCGCGTACGAATATGGAATCACAGCAATGCCTAGTTCTTTACAAGTAGAAATTACTAGACATAAATTGTCAACCTTGCTGGGAGTTGAGGGAGATATTGTTAGTTCTTACCATTCTTAGTTTGTT
Organism: Russula sp. MG48; assembly: GCA_003313725.1. Lineage (NCBI taxonomy): Eukaryota > Fungi > Basidiomycota > Agaricomycetes > Russulales > Russulaceae > Russula > Russula sp. MG48. The sequence goes on along the minus strand of QLOS01002656.1, from coordinate 12,640 downwards.
GCTCGTAAGCTTGCAGGCTTACTTCAATCTCGACCGCGGCAATAGGCATAACCTACATCGCCGTATACGTACTGATACGCGCATATGAATTAGTGCAAAATGTGCTCACCTTGTGGGCGCGTCGTACAGTCTCTGCATTGACTGCAGACAATCCGATGTAGTCGAATTTTCCTTCCCTCACCATCTCATTCAGCGGCGCGGCGTACTGCTCGATCTCGTAATGCGAGTCGAGTCTAGCTGGCTCGAATAGATCTAGTCTCTTCGTTCCACGCAGGGCTTTGAGGATAGCATCGACACTACGGCGCAGGTTCTCCCTGCTCCCGTCTGCGACGAGCTGGCCGGGTATTCCTCCGCCTTTGACAGAGAGGAAGGTACGGTCTGCATACCCTGGGTACTTGTCGAAGAAGCGGGCGAGTAGATCGAGATTCGCGGTAGTCAAACCATGTCCGTAGAACTCAGCTGGAAGTCGCACGCGTAAGTGGGCGGGATTGACGATAACAAGTGGAACCCACCGCTGTTGAGGAACATCTTTGCACCTGGAGGTAGAGCATCGATACCTCCCTTGATTGCGGCGAAGGCTTCCTTATCCGGGACAGGTGTTGGCGTCCAGGTCATCCTCATGAGCCCGTGCTATGAACGAGTGAGAGATGTAAACAGAAAAGAGGTACTATTAGCCTACCCCGACTTTCGCGACGACCACGTTGGAGGCCGTACCACCAAGCCTAGCCGTCTTGTGTGCCATAATGTTGCTGGGTCTGTAAGTGCTTTCTGCGAGAGAATGAGATGTGGGCGAATATATAGGAAGACCCGCTGCTTAAGGGAAATGGGGATGGGTAAGCAGGGTACAGGGGGTAAGCAGGTATGGATCATCCTAGTGAGATATTAGAAAGACTGATCAGCGGCGTACAGAATTCCATTCCGATCAGGATGGATTTACAATTACAATGATCAATCGATTCACGTGACCGACGCGTCCCGTAATAGAAATGACGCGTTTGTTTATTTGTGCAGGTCGCGTTCATTTCCATCTCGCTATCGCCCCTTGAAGCATAGCCAGAAGAACGAAGCAATAGGACACTTGTTTGAAACGGAACCAGTTATTTATCTTTCTGTAAACCCCTGTTGTAGCATCACCTACATTCCTTCTGCCATGGCTGCCCCCTCAGGCTCCCGGCATCACTCGCTCTCCCCAAGTCCGGTACCTTCCCCAACGGGTTCGTCTTTCGATCCTTGGACAACCTTCGAGGATCTACCCGCTCAAATTACTAATCCAAGAAAGAGGCCCTCCGTTGCCCAGCTGCAACGACTGCAAAACGTTTTTGACGCATCGCGCTACATCACCAAAGAAGAGCGCCATACCCTTGCACACGAAACTGGGCTGTACGTGGCCTCATTCCTCGCGTCTTGGTCCGTTGGATCTTATGCTGGCGCGTGCACCTAGGGATGTCAAATTCATTACCGTGTGGTTTCAGAACAGGCGTCAGTCCGACAAGCGCAAAGCCTGGACCAAAAGAGACCGCGCGAAGAAAAAGGAGAACACCTGTCAGCAGATTGACACCGTCATCCTGAAACCTGCCATTTCTCTTGATCAAATCGCATCTCGCTTGGAACGCGTACAGCGGCCTGCGCGCGCTGACAAATCCCGTTCGGCGCTCTCATCCCAGAGACCAGCAAACCTCGTGGAGCCTAAAACACCAACGCCGTCAAGGCCGAAGGCTCTCTGGGCGCACATGCCATCTTCACCTCCTGAAGCTCCTTCTTCCCCACCCTCCGAAACTCTTCAGTTGCTTAATGCACCCCGTCTCGTCAGGTCAGGGAAATCGCTAGAGTGGGCCTGTGCCAACGCAAGAATGGGAAGTAAGCATCATCACAGGAAGGACAAAAGGATCCAAGCAGTCCAGCCGCAAACGACTTGCCCTCGCAGACCTTCAGCTACACCAGAGAAAGAACAACAGTCTGACGAGGATCAAGATCAGGATATAGAGGCATCAGCTCCGTCATCAAGTCAGCGTCAAGACAACCACACTTCTCTCCGAGCGACAGCGACATCGAAATCTCCAGGCGAGCTGTCCGGCAAGTCCACAGAGGACGTCGAGGCAGCTATGGTGCTTCTCCAGTTCCTGCGAGGATAAGAACCTTCAGCTTTACCCTTGAAAATAGATTTTCCTACTGGCTTCTTCCTCTTAATCCTCTTTGGCAGAAACAACGAATATACGTGGTCTGTAGCTACTCGATTCAATTTGTCTACCATTCACGGACGGAAGGCCGGAAAACACGTACCATCTACTTTTTATTTCTTTGTTATTCTCCTTTGCTCTCGTCGTCTGGACAGGTGTAAGTGTGACTACGTGTAAAACATGGAATAGCCGAAAATCCCGACAGACTAGGCGCCAAAGCGGGGTAAGCCGGACGGTGTCTCAGAGTCAGTTCAGGTGGTGGCGGCTGTTGTTGGCATCTTGCCTTTCACTCTCAACACCCTCACGCGATACCCTTTCACTTCAGTTCAGTATATTCTAGTGCAAACACCAGGATGCGTCCTCCTACGCGCTCCACTCGTTCAATTCGTCCATCTTCAAATAAACGCAGCACTAATTCTAGATCTAGAGGCAATCGGGGCGACACATCGGATCCGAGTCCTCTGAATCCCACGACATCACAACCCAACGCCAGTGCACAGCCCAATCGATCCCAATCTCAGGCTACTGCTGTCGCCGCCAAAGTTGACACTAGTACGTCAACCAGTGGATCGGACCCGGCACCCGCGCTTGTCCTTGGCTGCTTCCCCGTATTGCCACCACCAGCTACGTTTGTTTTCAAGAACCAGAAGCCTGAGCCCGAAGCTCAGACTGCTCCCGGTCCCAATGCGAGCGCGTTGGGAAAGCCTCCACGTTCCCGGCACCGTATGACGAGTGACAAACTCGAGACGCTTGATGCGGTCTTCCGGCGCAATACCCATCCGTCGCGCAAGGAGAAAGAGGCCATATGTAAGGACCTCGACATGTGAGCAGAACCGAGTCCTCCACCCTCTTTTTTTTTTGTCACTCTGTGAATTGCTTATAGCGAGGTTTCTCCTGATATCGTGGGTTGCAGGGATGTCAAGACTCTTACCATCTGGTTCCAGAACAAGCGTCAGACTATGGCCCGCTCTAATAGGAAGCAGCTCGGGTCTGAGGGCGCTACTACTAGTAGTACTGGTACTACCGCTACTGCAGCGATGGACATGCTCGCGTCTGCATCGGCAACGATGTCTCCCTTGGCCGCTACTGTGGTTGAGAAATCCTCCTCCGACTGTCCTGCGTCTGCTATGCAACTCGATTCTGGCACCGGAAGGCCACGCGCCGACTTGGACGGCTCATCTCTTGATCCATCTGCGTCTCAGCTTTTGCCTGCCAGTCCCTGCGTATCAACTCCCAAGTCGCGCCTCCTCGCCGCCCCGCCGCGCATTCCGCTCTCCGCCGTTGCGCACGACTCGAACGTCTCGCCATCGCCCGACATGTCGACCTCTGCGTGGGCGTCCTCTCCGTCTCCAGAACTGCGGCGCAAGTCTCGACTCGGACACAACCGGCCGATCCATCCCGAGGATCTCTGGAAGCACATTCCGTCGTCTCCTCTTCAGCCTGCCTTGTCCTCTCCAGACGTCGGCCCCGAGATCGGTGTGTCTGGCGCTCTCGCCAGACACTCGCTCCAGCGACCACCCACGCTTGAATGGGCTTGTGCGCGGTCTGCCAAGCGCAGACGCACGAACCCCGACGCCACTCACTTCGAAGACGGGGAGCCAGGCAGTGAGTGCGACACTGTAGGTCGCATTGGTACCTGCCACTCGTCTTTCCGCGTCTCCGAAGCTCGAGTCCCACTAGAGTGCTACGACCAGTATCCTTTGGATGTTGTGCGCGGAGCCATCCTGCTGCTCGGATTGAGAGACGCTCGTGGTCCGGGGATATGATCTGGTAGCTTTACGTGTATTTCCTTCGACTACTGATTTGTATCAACATTCGATTTGTCATTCCTATGCGATGCATGGTCTCGCCATATTACAAAGGTATAGCACGTGTGATGGTGACTCATGTGAGGACGGGAGGGTGGATATGTGAGTGAGGGGAAACCGCGTGCAGAAATAACTAAATTGATGAAGATTGCGAATACACGACATGATGGAGGTCCAGACAAGGGCCACGGCGTTGACTATGACGTAGTCGTTATCTTGCGTTTTTTACCAGCGACGGGCGGTGGTGAGGTTGGGACTGTCCGAGGTGAACTCTCAGGAGAAGAACGGCTAACGGGGATCCCAGTGCTCGGGTGCGGCACGTTGTTGACTTTCATTTTTCGGGTGTGGGAGTGGCCATTCGTAGTTTTATGTACATTGCCATGTATGTCAGGGGCATGGCCGTTTAACGGTTGCGCGCGAGCAGGTGACGGTGCTGGTTTCAGGTAAGCAAGACAACTCGCTTGCAACAACTCACCTAAATATCGCTTACCTTTCACACTGTGATGCCGGAACAACTCAATCAAGGCATCCATTTCCCGGGCATCAACCACGCGCTCCGTTCGTGCATCGGTGACAATTAAGCTGTCTCGTGGTTCGTCATCAACATCCATGACGACGTCTATTTCGTCTCCCGCTACACTAGACCCAGAAGCGATCATGTCCTCGGGCGGGCGAGGCGTGAGGAAGTGGTTCATAAGGGGTTCGAAAAGCGTTTCCAGAGGTGGAATCAAATATGCCGGCCCATCGAGTATGTTCGTAATAATCTCCTTGCCAATCCCTGGTTTTGAAGTAAATGCGGCTTTCTTCTGGATGACTGGGTCGATTGGCACCATAGAAAGAGCAGAGTCGCCAAAGATGTCTTGAAAAAGCGTCCTTTTGTGCGGCCCCTGTGGGCTCGCGATGAGCCCACGAGCGACCGGGCTCTCTCCTGCAAGCGGGGGCACATCATCTCCACAGAAAACGACGTGCCAATTATCTGTAATTCCGACCAGATGGAAGGTTGATGTCTCCTTGGCTTTGGAAGGCAACTGAGGATACCAGATAATGTTTCGCAGCGTAAATGGGAGGGTGTACGTTCTACGAGGCCTACTTGTCGATGGACCAAATATTGAGACGGTGCTACTCGGAGGTTGAGAGGAAAAGACTGAAAAGTGCTCTTCTCTAGGATGACAGACAATAGCACTAATCGGATGAGCACTCCGGTGATGCCATTGAACTACGCAAGTCAGCGTGTTTAAACGAGCGTCAGCGGGGATATATAGGGTGCTTGCCTTTTTGCGTCACCAGGTCCCAGAGCACCACGTCAGTGCGCCCCGCAACAGCGAGAAAACGTCCCTCATTTCCAATGAAATGGACCGAACGTATTGAGCCGCGCAGTTCCGAAGTGGTTAAAGCTCGGATGAGGGCATTCGAAGGCGGGTCGTAAATGGCAACGTATGCGCCAAATGCCGCGGCCAAGAGGGAGCCGTCAGGAGACCACGAGACTGTCCAGGGAATCTCTCGCTTGAAAGTTAAGCTTGAACGGGCTACCCAGAACACTACGGAGATGATCAATTAGGGAGGGATTGCCACTCAATCGATGAGAAACTCGCCATCTGAAGTGCCTGTCTTTTTGTCTACAACAGACCGTATTCTCCAACTTTTCACGTTTCCATCCTCTCCGGAGGTCACGAGGAGAGTACTCCCGAGTGCGTCGTTAGGAGAGAACGCGATCGACGTCACCTTGTTTGGGCCATGGGGTCTGTCGATGCGCGTGTTGAGGGTCCACAGTCCCGGGGAACTCTCCCATCGCCACACTTTTAGGAACACTTCTCCACGGAATGACTCATCGCCTTCGCGAGAGTCGATGGTGGCCAACCACTCCCCTGAGGAAGAAACGACAGCTCGCTCTACGCGCGAAGGCTCGAGCATCTTTTCATCCCTTCGCGACACGCGGTTGGAGGGGGATACCTCTAATTCCGAAAATAGTTTTGATGAAGATGGTGAATACGTTTGTAATGAGGATGGGTGAGAAGATGGGAGGATGAGCGTAGATGAGGGCGAGTGGACGGCCAATGGTGTTGGTGCGGATGCTGATGGTCTACTATGTGATATTGCGGGATCTGAAGGATAAGAGAAATCAGCAATGTCCTCAGGACCTCCCAGAAACACTCGCCTAGTTTGATGCCAGAATAAGAGCGCGAGATTTTCAGCTTGGCAGCGCTGATGAAGACAAAACTTGCATCCGCCAAGCCCAGCAGATACTCCTCTTCTCCACTTTGTGTCCGTGAGATTGTCACGCTGTGTATCGGCGCACCCACGCGAGGGACGAATTCCCTCTTTCCCGAATGAATTTGCCAGATCACTAGGACAGACTCCTCTCCACCACTCAGCAGGTAGGCCCCGTTGGGAGTAAACGTAAGTGCCGAGACAGCGTGCGCATGCCAGTGAAGAGTTGTCGTCGGCGCGCGTTTCTCCACGTCCGCTTTAGGGGCCGCGGTATTCTCGTGTAAACAATACCACAGACGTATGTTGCCCTTCTGGTCTCCCGTCGCGAAATAATCCTCCGTTGGGTGGCAAGCAAGACATGTGAGTGCTTCCGGGGAGACAAACTTGATAAAACCGGCTTTGAGATTGGCCGTTGAAGCCACATACGCCTTGTGACCGGCGATAGCAACGAGCCAAGAGCCGCCAGCGGAGACGGCGAGACCACGCGTGGTGCGGGTCTTGCCCACGAGCATACTCTCAGATGGCGCTTGAACAGGGAGCTCAAGAGTGGCAGGTGATGGTTTCAAGGACACGCGCAGAACGACGCCGTTATCATCGTCCCCTGGAAAATAAATCGCGTTGGGCGGATGAGGAGTTGTAGGACCGACCGAGGACATACTGTTGCCCTTTCTCTTCTTGCTTGGTCGTGCGACCGCAACGAACAAGAAATCCTTCCACTGCTCATGGGCAGCTATGTGGCGTACTGGATGCCCCACGCCGATGGTCTGCAGTAGAACTCCGTCCAAGATGTCCCATACTCTAATATGACCATCAAGGGAGCCGGTGATAAGCTGGTACGCGTTATGCGGGTTCAAGACGGCGGATGTTATAGTGTCTGAGTGGCTTATAGTATCTCGTTTCGCAGATAGTGTTGATACAACGAGCCCAGTGGTAGTCGCGTATATCTTCACACAGGCACCGACGATGGAGAAAAAATATCTAGACGGTGTACAAAAGGTGACGGGGACCGGAAAGAACATAGAATCGTAAGTACGCACCTCCCGTCCTTGGTAAAAAGCGCAGGGTGTGTACTCGTAGGTAATTCTGTGATGGCGACCCACGGCCACGACTCTAGTTGTTCGGCACTCACGGATGTGCTTGCCTGGGCAGGACTTTCCTCCGCCGGAACTTGTCGTCCTTTTGTTTTTGGCCTGCGATGTCTCCGCACTTTGCCGGTCTTCTGCGAGGCCTGAGGCTCGTGTGACCGTTGAGATATTGTTGGGTTCACGGTTGACGGAACCATGGCCAAGGAGGACAACTGAGCACCGTGAGCTCGGATTGATTGTATGCACCCGCAAAGGCGAAAAAAAGTTTGGTTACAAACTAGGTAACTCTTTCCAAATTAGGGCTACAAGCTCAGCTACAGCATCATCATGATTCTCGGGCTCTTCACTCTGGCATCAAATCCGCCTCTTTGAACCCGGTAAAAACTCTGATCACACGACACGGAACGTCAAAGTCCTCCTCGCGAGCCTGCGCGCGTGCATCCAGGATTGCTTTGCGTATTCGCTCTTCCTCCAATAATTCGGCCTTGTGCAAAGGGTCACGCTTGGGAAGACTGAATCCAAGCTCGGTCAACGAGTACCACATGGATATTCGTGCGCGCATATCCCTATATCCTATTGTGCGAAAGATGCAAGACGACAAGGGATAAATCACTCACGATTCGAACCGTTCGAAAAGTTCGTCGAATATTGAACGCGCTTCCTTGTCCTGTAGCACTCTATTCTCCCAGCCCAACCCGACCAAAGCATTTCGATGCGAGCGTTGGAGCATCCTTAATTCCTCCCACATGGCTTCGCGACATCCGAGCACAACCATAAAGGAGCGATAAAGATTCATAGCGCGCGTGCGCTCCCCCAACCTGCTCAACGTCTCTACAGGCACAATCGATTGAGCAAGCAGTGCGTTGTCAAGAGTTGGCGTTTCGCTGGACGTAATCCAAGAGGCTACACGCGTGATCGAGGATTGCGGAGTGTGTATTCGGCGTCCATCGCTTTTGGCCGCTTCGTGACTAGAGACGCTGACCACACCGGATGCCCTTGACCTGGTGTCATCAGTCATGGACTCGGAGACCGAGTTGGAATAGTCCAGAGAAGGAAGGGAAAGCGAAGATGACGAGCGGTTTATTGTTCTTGCAAAAGATGAAGGGCGAGTATTCGGATACGACGGGACGTCAGGTATATTGGATATTGGATCAAAGTTACCAAAGTACTGCGTGGTCGGCCTCGTGGCATCAGGGAGTGGAGGAAGCGGTGCAAGAAAGGGCATGGAAAAATTAAGAGACGGTGCGCTGAGACATCGTGAAAAGAAGGGTGTGAAATATCCCAGAACAACAACTGCCGCCATCAAAGTTAGTCAATTTTCACACCTTTAATGACTAGAACGAACCAGTCGGTTTCAAATTTATAAACCTACTTTCGAATACCGATTTGAACAGGAACTCTAGAAGGACGTACTCGTGAGGAGCTTTTCCAACTGGCGTTAGAGGCGGAGAGGGCAACACAAGATTGGATGAGTCACTGGAACTTCGGCGAACACTACTAGATGGGCCGCTTGCTCTGAGCGGCTCGGTGAACCACCGCGGAAGCGCAGGAAATAAGATATCTGCATACTAGTCAGCTGGATCAAACGCAAATACAAACCCCCGAACCTTCTTCGATGACTTCGACAAATCCGTCAGGCTGCATCACCCTGCGTACTTCCTAGAAACCTTATGAGTATGTGCGGAACTTGTATGAATCAAGAAAAGCACCTCAAAGAGGGAGGTCCACTGTGACATGCATGATACATGAGCAAGTGAAACCATCCGAAGGGTTGAAGTGATTTACCTTGTGCTCCGGTACGCCTTTGGAAATGTGCATGATGTGGACAAGGTCGAACGTATCGTCCTCGAAGGGTAACTTGTTTGAGAGGCTGATGTGCTCGGGAGTGAGCCATCAATAATACGATTCGGGAAATCTGACCCACAAATTTCCATGTTCCCAAGTTATTCTACGAGCAACGTGTGATTCGAGATGGTTGAGAGGGAACTGTACGTTGACAAGATCAAAGCCAACGAATGTAGTATCTGGCCACTTGCGCGCTGCGTCAATGGTCCACATGCCGACCTTGCGACTCTTCAAGATGGCCCGAACAGAAAAAGATGAGGAATGACATACCCCGCAACCGAGGTCCAAAACTCGTTGTGGTGGATAATTGGGTGTGACCATCATCGTCGGCCGGCCGTCGAAAAGGCTTCTCCACAGGTGATGATCTGTGGCATCGCTGGCACGGAAGGACTCAGATAATCGGACAAGAGAGCAGGTTAAGCCAGCCGTGAGCTGCGTTACCTGTCAAGGATGTCTCTGTCATAAGAGATCGGGTACGGTGCCTTTCCTGGTGGGTAATTGTGGTGTTTGCGGCCGTGTTTGTCAACGAATTGGTTCTCTTTGCGACGGGGTTCAGTGAGGGGAAGGGTAGAACGAATGCTCATGAGAGTGAACGCGAGCGGGGGGGAACTACAGGTTATTACGGGTATCGAGGACACGGCAAAGATATGGCATAGGTCACGATAAGGGAAGGCAGGAGAGTGAGAGTGGACAACAAGTGGAATGACGGAAGCCAGGGGTGAACGACATCATGCCAAGACTATTTGATTGGGTCTTATCGGATCGGATTAGATCATGTTCTTATATTCTAACAGGACTAGCTCAGTTCTATAAATACAATATCCTGCCTTTCCCAGGTGCTCCACTGTTTGCAAATTGTAATAGGAGACTAGTGCCATGGAACTTACCTTCCATCAACTTTACTTGCATACATCCGAGCGGCAGAACGCGTGAAATCACGCGATTACGTCGGTGGCAAGACATCCGCGTGGCCCTGAGCATGTGCCCTGAGTACTAGTACATTCTTCACTTCAGGCTATGAGATCTGAGTGACATGCTCGACGGCGAAGATACCGGGATGAGGGATAGACTTCAGTGTGTGTTTTGCAAGGATGCAACCGCGTTCGTCTAACGCAACTACATCCAGTGTGGGGATAAATCCCATTCAAGGAGTCTGGGGAGCGTGGGACAGGCTAGCGCATCAGGAGAAATTCAAAACCAAGTCATCTTTGATTGTGTGGCCGTTGTGGGTAGTGATACTACCTATCAAAGCCAGGGCGTCAACGTAATCGTTCCAGATAATGTTGACACCGCCGGGGCAACGTCGTCAAGAGCTGCTTGCGAAATTTGTGCATCACCCAGACGCCGCTACTTAGTAGATAACTACCATGCAGGAGTTGAGAGGTGAAAGAACTCACCGACACCAGTAATCCCTCCCATAGGATGCCTCTTACATGCTAGAACTTCTGAGGCCATTCTCGTGCGTGTGCAAGAGCCACTTTGCAGTCATCTGGGATGTTAATCGGTTCAAACCAGATTTTCCCGGGGCCCGGACAAGGTCTAAGTCAAGAAGCATGAGTTGTCCTCCGCCTCCTTGACTTGCAACCATAGATACTCTCCATACGACCGATCTTAACCTCACCAAGGCCGCGTCTGAACAAATTAGAGCAAGGGACTCGGATACAAATACTCTCTTCAAGTGATCTTTCAGCAGGCATGGCCCGTACGCATAACAGCGGGAGATGGGGAAAAGTGGCCGAGCTATGGCTGAAAATAGCTGTGAGATGGACTTTTTGGCCAGCCAGGTGCATGTAGAACCGTGCCAACTTGAATGACCACAATGCGCTTTCTAGCGTAGTCATAACCACACGACTGGAGAAGACGCGGCTATCCACAAAGTCACGATTTACATAGTTATGTATTGCCAGGGTAGGCTCGTTGACTTGAACATGGCGGCGAAAGTCCCAAGTGAAGGATGGGTAACCAAGCGGCAGAAGGTCACGTCTGTAATGTGATTGCTTGAAGATTAAAGCCGGCCAAAAGTCGGTATCAGGTAATAGTAACTTATAAACACCGGCTCCGGACAGAATGTGCTCGTAAGCGTGGATTTCTACCCGAGGACAGTGGAACGTTGCGCTGAAGCAGCCGCTCATGTACTGTATCCGATGAACACGGGCCTATTGAAGTCTTCTCCCCAATTGTCCGCCTTCATGCTGCTTGGTCAGAACAGAGCCAGTAGGCCTGCCTCGTGCATGAGTACTCCAGAGAAAACATGGACAGGAATGAGCATTATGAAAGTTATGGGGTTATATCACGCCCAAAGCACACCGCCGTCGGGATGTCAAACGTGCGTGGAATATGAGCAAGCGAGCCGTTGGCCTTGCCTCGGGCTACATCATAACTCATCAGAGAATCGTCACATGATTGCTTACTGTAAGTATTAGGGCCTCGCTTGGGCTTGACAGGACGTGTCACTGATGTTGTCTTGGTTCAACCGTCTTGGTCCCAAGCCTTCTAAGACACCACCGCCTCGTTCAGATAGGTCAGAGCGACCAGTGCTACAAGAAGCGGCCGTAGCACCATCACCACTTCCAGCAGAGAACCCGAGTTCCAAGGGGCCTGCTTCCGTTCCCGTAGATCCTCCATCCGCCGATGCCCCGCCAACGGGTACAGCCCTCACATCAGAGCAACCACGAAAACGCGCCTTTACAGCAGCACTCACCACGCCTCATGACGCTGTTCTCGCAGAACTGCAGGGCCACCATCCTAGCTACGATCCGTCCCCGCGCACCGACGCGTCACCCTCCCCTTCCGCGGTAGGCCCGTACAGTCTCGACACCCTCCCCGCTGCAACGCCCGAGGTGTCAGGGTCCACTCCCTCTTTACCGTCTCTGCCCGACCCGCTCTATGATCCCTTTACCGGCGCGACAATGGGCATTCTCTCGTCAACGTCTTCCCCCGGGCAAAGTAGCGAAAACTTCTGGGCCCGTCTGGCGCGCATTCGTACGCTGCAAGCTGAGGTCGCCAGTATGCACGTCACCATGGAGGGCATCGGGTTCGGGGAGTCAGCGATGCCGCGCCTGCGAAGGACCGCGCCGCGCGCCGAGGGCGAGCGTCTTGAAGACGACGAGGATACCGACGGCAATGGCGGAGATGAGGCAGAGATGAGGCGCGCTCGCGAGTTTGAGCGGTCCGAACGGAGATTCGACGGGCGGAAGGAGAGGATCGAGCAGATTATGGCCAAGGTGCGCACCACCTCCCGCGCTTTACTCTACTCTCTCCCTCTCTCCCTGGCATTCTCCTCTCTGCGACTCGGGGGCTGATGATGAGTGGCGCACACCGCAGCTGGACGACCTCTCGAAAGAACTCGCCGAATTTCACGCGCTCGATACGCCACCAGTCAACCTGGCAGCAGCTTCGCACCCCACGACCGGAACGTCCACCCCGGTGCCTCCCACTCTACGTCACCCCCACCTACGCCGCATCTCTTCGGAGGCATCTATCCGCGGCCGCGAAGATCTTTTCGACAGCCCCGCAA
>QLOS01002655.1:0-21833 GCA_003313725.1 Russula sp. MG48 | reverse complement strand
GGAGGTGCGGCGGGTCGTGCGGGCGTGGGTGGAGCGATTTGCGGAGCACGCGCCGCATGCGGAGGACGTTGCGCTCGTTGGGGGGTACCTCGTGCGCTGTGCGCAGACGGACATCGGGGCGGAGCGCGCGGTGGGCGTCATGCGGTGGTGGGGCGCGCTGTTGCGGAGGCGGTGGGCGGTGTGGGAGCATGCGGACGAGCGGGACGAGGAGCCGGAGCCAGAGGAGGACGTGCGCGCCGAGATGGTCGGGATGGCGTGGTGGCGGGCGTATCGCGAAGTTGCGAACGATATGAACGAAGTGATGCGCAAGCGGTTCGGAGGGCGTTTGAAGTTCAGATAATTGAAATAACGTAAATAGCTCGGGATCTTTTGTTGTAATAATAGTACAGTACAGGCGAATGTCGCACAGAATCCACACATATTTACTTCTACTTCTTTCCTTCCATCTATTCGTCATGATATATTCAAGCTTCGGCAGGCTTTGCGCCAGTGGCGAGGAAGAACTGGATGTCGCGTCCATGTCTCTTGGCCGACGTGAACCGGTCATAAGCGACATTCTCGAGCCCTGCACCTTCGAACAGCACACGCATCTCCGCCTCCGCGAATCCGCGCGTGTGCGCGACAATATGCTCATGATCGGCCAAGATCGGCCGCTCGCCCTCGTCCGCCTCCACGCGCGCGATGTCAGCGACGGCGAGGGTCCCACCAGGCTTGATATATTTGACCAACTCGCGCGTGACGTCTTGGATCGACGCGAAATGGTGATACGCCATGGAGCACTAAAGCCATAAAATACAGAACCGAATATTAGAATCACCGGAGGACAAACACGAGGGAGGGGGGGCGTGCACACCACGGCAATATCGAAGCGCTGCGGCTGCAGCTGGACGGCGAGCTCGTCGAGCGAGCCGACAGCACGCATCTCGTGCGGCTCGAGGCCCTGCGCGTTCGCGCGCGCATTGTACACCTCGACCATGCGCGGGCTAATATCGACGCCGACGAGCTGGCCCACGTACGGCGCGAGTGCACGCGAGACCTGGCCTGGTGCAGCAAATTGTGTGAATTGGAAGAAACGTGTGCGGTTTGCGTGTGCGTAGCGAACGTTCGCAACGACGTTTAGGGGGGAGGGGGAGGGGGGAAAGGGGAGAAGAAAGCTCACCTGAGCCACAGGCGTAGTCCAGCACGGACGTTGCGTCCTCGTCGAGGGCGAGCACGCGGCGGAGCGCGAGGGAGAGCCGATCTGCAAAGTCGGCCGCGTCTGGGTGGCGTTTGTCAAAGTCGTCGCCCAGCGCGTTGAAATGTGCTACGTTGGCGGCTTCGAGATCCTGCTGCTGCTGTTGCTGTGGATCGTTCGAGTTGGAGCTGGAAGAGGCGGCATCGGTGGCAGGTCCAGACGCAGAAGCGGACGCGGACGTGGACGTGGCCACGGCTAGGCTCGTAGTTGCAGTAGTGGTTGTGGGCGCCAAGTGCCTGGAGCACTGTTTCTGCCGAGGGAGGCAGTGGCTCTCCAAGCCAAGTCTGGACATGATAGATCTAGTTCTAGCCTAGCCGGTCGATTGAGATGCTGTGGAGCGAGAGAATGAGATGAAGCGAAGCAATCGCAGTCACGATATTGGTTATTTGGGGGCGTTGGAGCACACTGTACCAGTACACTAATTTGGGGATGAAACTATTCTCGTCCTCGCGCTCACCAGTGCCCGTGCGTGCGGTGCGGAGTGCCGGTGGTACAGTACCCTTACAGCAGTTTGATGACTAGTAACAGTTAGAGTAATTACGAGTACGGTTATGATGGAATTCGTAGGAGAACGTTGTTCCAAGGCGGAGAGGCGCTTGCCTTACCCCACAACCGACATGTTTGTTACACCTCATATTTGCCGCTGCTCTCACCTTCACGGGTCACCAGTTTCTAGAAAAAAGAGAAGCAAGCCTGAAATCTGCAATCTGGCCTCCAAATTCCGCGCCTAGGTCGGATCAAATGGATCACGCCACGCGGCAGCGGTGCGCACACCCATCCCCGTGCGTGGTTATATGAGGGTCATTTTAACCTGATCGAACTCTCCTTGGCGCCGAATTGCGGCATACTCCTTGTGTGAAAAAGGAAAAAGGTGCCCTGTGTTGTTTAGATGCGAGCCGAGGCGTAATCTTAATCTCCCATCCCATCCCCTTCTAAGTGCGGACCGCACGATGCCTGCCAAATATGCCAAGTGATTGTCACTTTCAACTAATTCCCGTGGACTTCCCCGTCGCCCTTGTCACGGCATGCCTGTCACGTAGGCAAGGCATGGCATGGGTAAAACCTAGGACCCAGCCAATCAATTAACTTGTCGCCTTCCCCTCCCACGTTGCATCCGCAGCCGAAAAAGAGGAGAACAATGTCAATTGCATGGTTTGAAAGACATAATTCTACCAAATGCTAGTTTGTATGATTACATGGTATGTGATGACGATGCGGCAAGAACCTCGCTCCCCTGGAATAAACAATAAACTGGCAAGTCCCACAAGCTCACAAAAAAAGGAGAATGCATCAATGGTAGTGTGAAATGCCAAATGCCAACGAGCGTGGGAAAAAGGGGTTGAATGTAGTGAGCCCTTAGTGCGCGAAAAGGGAGCGTCAGTGATTAATACATACATACATACGTGGCCAGGGGGGCTGGGTTTACTGCAAGATGGTGGAGAGCCAGCGAATAACTGAGAGAAAAAAACTGAAGCAGGGGGAAGATATCCATGTAGAGAAAGCGAGACGAGATTGAAAAGAAAAAAAGAGAGGACACCAAATAACGACTCGGCACGATTACCAGACAGCCCGCGTCGCGAAAGCAAACTGGCCATGCGCGGTCTTTGGCTTTTGGGGGAGGACTGCTGAGGGAGCAGTGGTTGCTGACGCGACAGTCTTTGCAGGCTTCACTGACATAGATGCAGGTCCGTGGCCGTGAGGGATAACCGGAGCGTCAACGGGGCTCGAGTCTGCCGAGACGACCTTGATAAATCCAGGCCCATGCGCATCGGGAGGCGTTTGCGGCGATACCGATGACGCAGGAGAAGTTGAGGCCGAATGTGAGACCTCGGGGGTATCGGGGGGCGAGGAGGGGTATGGGATCGCAGGGCTGGGAACCACGGGAGGAGCATCCTTTGGAACAGATACCCGAGTGGTAAAAGACGGGATTGAGGAACTTGAACTCGAATTACTCGCGTTCGGATGCGCGAACGGCGCCGGCGCCGACTGAGGGAGTACCACGGCCGGGTAAGGTCCCGGACCAGCAAAGTCTTGTCGAACACGAGATTCAAAATCTCGTAACGTCGTAGGGTCGACGTTTAGTTGCCACTCTAAGTAAGAACACATCTCCCGTTCCATTTGGTTGATCTCTCGAAGCGCAAACATGCCTTGGCCGACGATGCACCACGACTTGTTTGAATAAGTATCGTCACAGATTATCTTCGAAGCAAGCATGAAGGCGGATATAAATAAGCGATGCCCCGAAGATCCCTTGGCAGCAGGGAAGCGAGCCTTCAGACGCTGCAGAAGGTAAAGGGCAGCAAACGTGACGGATGGGTGGAGCCGCGTGCGGTGAAGAGCGTATGCGATGAAGTGGTCCAACCTTGGGGTTGGGGTGGTCGAAGGCGGCGCCGGGGGAGGGGGGACGTCGGGGCATGCGAAAAGATGGGAGACGAAACGGGCACAAAGCTTAGCAGTGTGCTCGTGTCCATGATACGGGTCGCTCCCGCTAGCCGCCTGAGGGAAAAGTGGAAGCGTGAGAAAAAAAAAAAGGTTAAAGTTCAGGTGGAGCACGAACCGATGTGGGACCGTGGGCTGTAGTGGTAGCAGAGGGTCTTGAAACCTTCTGGGCCTTTCGGAAGGGCGAAGGATGCCTTGGGGCAGGGACAGACACAGTAGCCATCATCAAGGAGGATTGACGGGAGAACCGATATCGATGGATGAAAAACAGAGGCTACAGAAGGAGAGAGCGTGAGTGGACTGGGGTTAAGGGGGGCAGTACTTATATGGAGAGAAGGTAAGGGGGGGGGCAAGGTAAGGGGTTTTTTTGGCACGAAGCGCTAAAAAAACCTCTCACGAGGAAGCCATTTTTGTTTTCTGACATTTGACAGGCGGTAGCCAGCCGATCAGACCGTTTCGTTGGGCCTCACCGCAAACACGCCCCCTTCGTTCACCGTCGCCTCGAGGCCGGCCGCCACCGTTCCCTCATCCTGGTCCATCCATCAATGGCTCGCTGGCCCACACACGGTTTGGCACTTCTCCCCTGCTCCCCCCAATCAGAAAAAATCGGGCCGCAATCACCGAGCGCTACCCGATGCCAGGTGGCTCATAAAAGGCATGGTAGATCGATCACTCACCTTTCGTAAGTAATTCTCTACAACAGCAAGCAATGCGGCGGAAGCTTGAAAACAGTGCGCTAGCGCAAGGGTAGAGTGTATGGGAGGAATGTAGGGACGAGGATCAGGGTCGGAGGGGAGAGTGGAGATGTGAACTCGAGCAGTATATATACACCGGCTGCCACAATCATTTTCCACTGCATAAAAAAATTTCTAACAAGGACCCCTCATACCTGCCGTTCCTCGGCCCCCTCTGTGTCCCAACTACTGTCAGATCGCATCTCAAAATCATCGGACCTTGCCATACTTGTCATCGCTGCACTGCCCTCTTCCTTTTTTGGTGATCTCTTCCGCTTCCCCTTTTTCCCCGGCCCGGCCACATCCCTCCGACCTGGCCGTACCGCCCGTTCGAGGTCAACACTGGATCTCTGTAACCATTGCTGCGTCATGCTGACCTTTCGACACTCCGAGGATCTGGGTGCATTCGCTGTAAAACCCTACCTAATCTAATCTGCAGCCACATGTCACTACAGTCATGAATGACGAGTCATCGCCATACGGTGTGATTTCCAACGTTTTGTGGATCAACAACAAGCGCCCTTACAAAAACTTGAACGCCGCACGGGCCCGCACATCCGCTACAGTAGCCTGTCCTTCGGCTACTGTTACCGTAAAATACATAATACGCGTGATCTGCACGTCACTGTAGGCTGTAGGGTGTAACAGGTCGACCTTCTTTTTTGAAACCCTTACGACCCGCACCGTCCTGAGTGGTACCCGTAGCCCCGCGCCCGTAGCCGAATCTGGAATGATGGTCACGCCATGCTCCGCCTCAGCCGGGGAATGACGGCCAAGCCACACAGTGCGGCTGCATTCCTAATAATCGGGGATCTCCTTGTACTTGTACCGTACTTATTCACTTGTATGTACTTTCCTTCCCCGGTCAGGTTCCGTTTATCGCGCGCTTAACCTAAACGTTGAAAGGGATCTCCGAGAGAGTCCCTCCCTTTTGAGCTTTTGAGGTGCCATAGCAGTCCGCCTTTCGCCAAGAGGCCCAATGAGTCAATGAGTCAATGCTGTGCTCGTGTTGCAGATCGAGTTGTCCTGCATCATCACCTGTGTCACTCACTACCGGCCAATTATCCACATATGTTCACAGGGCCATGCCATCTGATCTACGTAGCGCCGTCTGTTTGCGGGTTCATGTTGAAACTTGACGAGTGACTTTCAGGAACAATGAACAGCGATGGGACACCTAGTTGGGCACCCACAAGCTTTTCAGATCATATGTCTGATGTCGGCACCTGCCAACAGGACAACAATATTTGGTAGTAAAAAAAAGTGAACGAAATTGATGGCGATGACCCGTTTTTTTTTTTCATCGTCCCTATCTGTTATACGACCCTGTTTTGATGCACAAAAACAGTTATGATTGCGCATCTTCACAACTTTTGCCCTCTCCATCCGGGGTCTTGTGCGTCCGTGAGGAGAAAATCGTACCACATCACGGCTAGCGGCACCGTTGCGAGGTGCCAGAGCGCATGCGCATCAAGCACACGGCCCCACGGAGGAAAGTCGAGAAGCTCGAGTGCAGTCGCTGCAGTTGTCAATGCAACCGTCAGTGCCGCTGTGCCGGCGTGCCCGGGGCGATAGCTTCGCGGGGTGTCCGCAAAGCGGGCGAACGGCGCGCTGCCGGGCAAAGCGAACATGAGCCAAAGCGCGTGGTGCGCGAGGCCGAGCACGACGTTGAATACGATGTTGTAAGAGTAGTCGAAGCGCGCCGTGAAGCTCAGGTACGACACATGTGCTACGTATACGAGCGCTGTCAGGGCGCGCCACGTGTGGAAGAGCGCACGTCTTCTCGGCCGACCAGGGAAGGCACGTGTACCCGTATATAGATGGAATAGACGTATAACTGACATATACAGCGCGTGAAGGATCGCGAGGGCGGCGGAAAAGTAATCCAGCTTCTCTGTCAGTGGGGTGTCTGTATGCGCGAGGCGCCCAAGAGGAAGGCGTACATCAATCAGCTGAACACATCAGATGGGTGGATGGAGGGACAGAAATGAACACCGGAAGGAAGACCTGGTCCGATAGACAAGGAGAGAAGAGAAGGAGGAGAACTGGAGACGTACCGCGCGTGTGGAACACCGCGGACCAGATCCACGCGTTGATGCTCACGTAGGCCCACGTGAGATAGAAGGGCCGCATAGGATGAGCGGGGTGCATTCCGCGGCGCAACCAGTCCGCGCCGAGGACGTGCATAAGCAGGTTGGCGAACGAGAACGCGACCGCGGCGGGCTCTTGCATACCAGCAAGGCGCCAGAAGGGCCACTTGCCATAGTACTGCTGCATCCGCACACCGCTCTCCGCCGCCAGGTCGGTCAACGTGTGCATACATGTGTACTTGCAGTCATCTGTGCACGTCCATCGCGCGAGCCGCAGCACGAGCGGCTGTGGATGCAGAGGCCGACCCTCGGGAGTACAGGATTGTCGCAAGCATTTTTCTAGGCACCCCTGGAACACGTTCGAACGGTCACCAGACGAGGCAAAGGCGGTGCTGGCTGTGAGTGCGAGGAGGAAAAGAGGAAGAAAGTGCGGCATCGTGTGAGTAAGTTTGGCGTGCCTGTGTCGCATCGTATGATCATGAGGTGGTGTGTAAACATGTTCCGACTGTGGCCCGACTCGGAGTCTCGGAATGTGGCACAGCATTCGCGGGGATTCGCTGACAAATCACGCTTGGCGTGTCCATCCCCGCACTTTTGTTACCGGTTTCATTGTTGCCGTGTTCCGTGGCCGTCACCTTTCCCTTCATCTTTCATCCGGATCTCCTGACCCGACCGTTCGCTCGCACAGGTAAGTCCCGGCAACGTCTCGACAACTCTCACAGGTCGTACCGAGGCCCCTTGTCGGTTTAGCTTTGACTCCGGAGCAACATCTGCACAGCTCTCGTGCAGGAGTCAATTCTCACGTCGGCAATGCTCCGCAAATATGAAACCTATACTTTTTCTTCTGCAAAATTTTTTGCTGACAGGGGCGCGGAGGGTGTTGCCCAACCCTTGACGGAAAGGGTCAATGTGCGTTGACAGCCTCAAAAACGATGGCCAAGCCGTGGACTAACGCGGTTAAAGCCCCATTCTCGCCCGATAGTGTCTTATTATTTTCCTAAGGGCGTTGGCGAACACCATTATGGGGTAAATGTCATTGCAGAGTCACATTGTTCGATCCATGTACCCACATCCCATGCTGCGCGCAGGAACGACATCCGATGAAACCGCACAGACTCTCCCTAACCAATGCACTGGTAATGGGCTACGGCCTCGACAAACAGATCCACCACATTTACAATCCACGACTCGCAACCCGCGAAGAACTCGAGGCTTACCACGATCCTCAATACATAGACTTCCTTTCCAAGCGAGTACGTGGCGTCTGCCCAAGTCTATCTCGCTAATCGAGTCATCGTTCACAGGGTGACACCAGGAAACCAGGATGAAATGAAACATCTCGTTGACACATTCAATTGCGTCGAAGATTGCCCGATATTTGCAGATATGTTCGAGTTTTGCAAGATGTACACCGGTGCCTCTTTGGCTGGCGCACGCAAGCTCTCGGCAGGCACGACGGACACTGCGATCAATTGGTCTGGAGGTCTTCACCATGCTAAGCGCGGGGAGGCAAATGGATTTTGCTACATTAACGATGCTGTGCTGGCTATCCTGGAGATGCTCAAGTGTGTGGTGTTTTCAGACCGCGGCAAACACAACTAAAGAGATCACAGGTACCATCCTCGCGTGTTGTATATCGACATTGATATCCATCACGGCGACGGTGTCGAGCTCGCGTTCTACCATTCAAATCGCGTTATGACCGTCTCGTTTCACAAATATACCGGCGACTTTTTCCCCGGAACGGGCAAACTGGATGACAACGGTGCAGGTCTTGGCAAGTACTTTTGTTTAAATGTGCCCCTGCAGGACGGCATCGACGATGACATGTATCTGACCGTTTTCAAAACGGTCATCGGTGATACCGTCACACACTTCCAGCCCACAAGCATCGTACTGCAGTGTGGTGCCGACTCGTTAGGCCTCGACCGGCTCGGCGCGTTCAATTTATCCATCGCAGCTCATGGGGAATGCGTGAATTACGTTCGCACTTTTGGCGTACCCTTACTCGTCGTTGGCGGGGGCGGATACACAGTCAAAAATGTATCGCGCTGTTGGGCCTACGAGACCGCTGTGCTGGTCGGCGCAGACATTCCGGACACGCTACCCACGACGATTTATGACGCGTACTTTGCGGATTCGGGCTGGAAGCTACATCCACCGCTCACGGGCAGGGTCGACAACCTCAATTCTCCCGCGAGCCTGCAACGCATCACGGTGGGCATCCGCGAGAAGCTGCGTTACCTCGGTGGTGCGCCGAGCGTCATGATGCGTGAGATCCCGCCGGGACTCGAGGAGTGGCTCGCAGCCGAGGAGGCTGCCGTGGAAGCAGAGCAGGACGCAGAAGCTGACGCGAGCACGAGCGCACGCCCGTTGCGTAAGCGGGCCGCTCAGAATGAGTACTATGAAGGCGACGACGACGTGGATGGTGAGGAAGAGGTGGACGGCGATGCGCCTGCGCGACGCGCACCCGCGCGTCGCACGCGCGGGAATTCCCGGCGCGGGGGCCGGCGGTCGTCTGCGCGTAGTCGGCCCGCCGCGCCAGGGGGGGTGAAGGAGGACGAGGAAGAGCAGCCAGAAGAGGCAGGAGGTGCGCCCGGCGTGACGGCGTCTGCATCTGCGGCAGCGCCTCAACAACAGACATCCCGCGCGAGTCGCTCGCGACGCGGAAATGGGCGCACTCGTGCCCGACCACGTGCCAAAGATAAGGAACAGGAAGATTCGCCTCAGACACCTGTGGAAGAGGAACAATCCGTGTCGGTTTCGATGGAACTTGATGTGGAGGCGTAACAGTATGTGTATCAACCGGTGCCTCGATATTCCCTTTTCCTTCCTTGCAGCCCGAGAACGGAGTTGAGTGTTACTGTAAAGGCTGGGACCTTGGAGATAGATAAGGTATTGGATGACAGGGGGTGAGTGTCGCCGATCCATCAGTATCAGTGCATCAGAAACCCCCGAGAGTTCCTTGTCTTACAGTTGGTGTCTTTGCTTCCGCTTTGTGCACGCACTGCTAGCTACTCCTGGGTATACCTTAATTATTTTTACGGCATGACGACCCATTATGGGATTTCATCACACCTTTATCACCCACGTGGGTTGAGTGACCAGTCGCGAGTGCGCTGATTAAGCCCCCTACTGCAGTGATATGATTTCGATGCGAGAACATTTGCAGCGCTCCGCTTTTGGGCCTCGCCGCTAAGACGCTACGCCGTGGAGAAATGGAATAGAATCGAAATTCGTTATCTGAGCGGATCTCAATGAGAAAGGTTCCGTGTGACCATGAGCAGTCGGGGCCCATCCAGCCCTGCCTCAGGCTTAGGCCATTCACAGCTTAATCTTTCCACTCACGCTTTCTTTTCCCTTCGATGAAGAAAGACCCTTGGAGCATTTACCCAGGTCTCAGGTCGCGTGGTTTAGGGGGAGTGGTGCCGCACAGCTAAGTAGGGTGAATCGGGACTAGTGCGGCACGGGTTATGAGGACTCATTAGGGTTGCATGCAGGAGGACACGTGGGGTGGGGGAGGTGTCATTTTGGCAAAGGATATTAGTGTCCCTAAACGTTTCGGGCGCTCAGTCCCCACATAGGAGTGTTCATCCAGGGTTTGACGGTAACTGGATGACACTAGTACAGCGTTTGGATGGTTGCCGAGGTGGGCTGTGGGGAACAGCGTCACGAGACACCAGGGGGACCTAGACCGCCCAAGGACGCTGAAGTTGATGGCGTTACTGTTGCAGCACCCCTCTGGGAAGAGATAAACGGAGGATACGGGCGCTTGGTTTCACAGAAGAATGAAATGGAATGTGTATGTGTGTGCAGAGAAAGGAGGACAGGGGCCCAGCTATCACGAGTATGGTAATGGTAGTATGCAAAGGCACTCAAAGCGCTCGCACGAAATGATAATAAAGTAGACTTATCATAGAAGTAATTCAAGAACGGGATAGATCGTAGTATGGAATACAAGGATTGGGAGTCCGTCATACAAAAGGAGTAGTGAGGTCGTTAGCAGTCGTAAACAAAAACGGAAACAATATACGGGGCCAATTAATTGCGATTGCGAGAACATCATCGCCATCCCATACAGGTACCTGGACATCCTAACGGAATGGTACGCTGCCCGCAAAGAGTGGGATGTCACCAGAGTCAGCCCGACGCGGCTGTGGCGCAAAGTAACCCATGGGGTGAGCGCCCCGGCTGCCGCCATCCCTTACGGTAGGTCTGCTTTCGCCGGCGTTGAGCCATTCCTCTTCTGGCTCGGGGGTAGGCATTGAAGGCGCTGGAACGGACAGAATCGGGGACGCATTTCGGCCGAAATCTGCTACCGATGATCCATCGGCGTCGACGTGAGACGCCGAGCGTGACACGAGGGCAGCAGCGTCCGACGGCTCGGTCAGCGTTGCGGGGCGCGACACGGGTGCAGAGCCCACGCGCGAAAACTCATCGCGCTGTCGCTGGTACTCCGCAGCGTCGTGGTGATGACGCTCGCGCAGGGGCTCGTCCGTTGTGGCCCACTCGTCCTCCTCGTCTCTGGCGGGTACCCAGCCGCTGGCAGCCCGCCGACCCTTGAACACGTTGCTGATCTTCTCGGCGAATGACCCTGGGAGCCCTACGGGAAGCGGGTGCGCGTGCACGCCACGTCGGCGAATAGAATATTTGCGGCGTGCAGTGCGCTCCGCGGCCGAGGGCTCGCCATAACGCAGGAGGAAATAGATGCCGGCGCTCGCGGTGATGACGATAACCGCAAGTAAGATGACGAGCACGATGAACGCTCATAAGAGGGTGCGTGGGCTCAACTGGGAATGTTCCATTTTCGAAGGCTGAGGGCGAGCTTACCAGCCTCTGATCCGCCGATTCTTGGCGCGTTAGAGTGGTGTTGATTTGGTGTTACTCCCTGGATCGCAGTTCAGACGTTATAATTCGCTTTGCTTGTGGAGAAAGGCCAGGATGCTTGCCAAGGTTGTGGCTGGGCTGCCATTTGGCCGGCGCAGTGGTGCCATGCCGAGAACCGGTGGCGTTAGTTAAGACGGTAAGACGACCGCTATAAGCGATAAAAGAGGAATTTGTTGCTCGCGAATGAAAAATGAAAACTTGGAAGGGGTATAGGGGGGGTGACGACAGATAATCGCAGGTGGCGGCGGCTGCTCGTGGAGTATCCTGTGTTGTGTGGAGAACGAAGAACGGAGAAACTATGAGCGTGACCAGTCCCTCGACCAATTGACCTCGGCCCCGACGGCCCGGCTTCGCAAATCGCGATGCCCGCGAGCGCGCCCGCGCCAGCCGACTCGGACTAGGTCATGGTCCGGGCACGGCGGCACCGCGTCTTAGTCTAGGCAGCACTTAACAGCCGGGATAGGGGTGGCACCACTTCCGTGACCGTGAATGTTCGTGCGCACGGCAGACGGATACCTGACGAGTTAATGGGACTACTCTACGCTTAGATGTCAGATAGGAGCCTCTGGATTTCGTTAATCGATCAGAAGAAAAGGGGGCCACTAGGGATCTGGAATTCCGTTGCGAAACGACTCATCTGGCACATCTGGCAAGAAGATATGAGACTGCCCTGACCATGGGTTCTACAAGTCGCGTACTGTCTCACTCTCGTAAGTGCAAGGTACGACACCCGCTCTCAACCCACCAGGGTCAGATAGAATTTTTTTTAATAAAATTTCGCCGTCAACATGAACCACGTGATACGTGAGGTCTTTGTGCTGTTCGCGGACCCCGGATTGCAACAACGTCATAGGCTTTCTGGAGGGATTATTCTAGGGATTCTAAGGGAGCGGAACATCGATTCGACTATACATTTTATCTTTACGTGTCTGACTTCGAAGTTTTGCTTTTTTACTCACCTCCTTCATCGCACCGAAAACTTGTCTGTCGATCCTCATTCCCCTGCCTAGCATGGACGCACAACCGTCGGATCCAGAAAAGTCCCCAAGGTCTGACATGGATATCGAGACAATACCCGCGCGTGCTGTTGCCTTTCCTGGAGATGGTCGGGACGAGAAGTCACGGTCGACTGGCGTGGAGATGAGACGACAAATGACGCAGGAAGAAATTCAGCTTGCCGCTGCTGGCTATGAGCATCTCACCAAGGATAGACCTGCCGTTGAGGACTCCAAATTTGGGGATGTCGATATCACCGAGCACTCTCAACCAATCCAGGAGATAGAGAGCCTGCTTGGCACGTCCTTCAACTGGGTCGATCCCGCCCAATCTAGTGGCCTTACGGCTGTAGAAGCGGAAGAGCGTCTCAAGCGCAATGGACCGAATGCGCTCACACCCCCCAAGAAGAAGTCTGCTTTGCAGAAGGTTTGCATACATGCCGGCATCTTGCGATCTGGGTTTCTGAACGTTGAACGTTCGATAGTACATCGATTGCCTCAAGTCACTGTTTAACATCATTCTAATCATTTCCGGTATCCTTGAGTATATCCTCCTCGGTATTGACTTTCACGTGAATTTTTTCAAGTCCTTCGCTACCTCGGCGTTCATTGACGTTTGCGCCCCGTAGAATAACATCCAGAATACCTACCTCGGTGGCATTCTCATTGCAGTCGCTTTTCTCAATGCATTTATCGAGTTCTACCAACTGCAGAAGTCTGAGGCAATTCTTGCATCTTTCCTCGCTATGATTCCACCTTCGTGCCGCGTCTTGCGCGATGGCACACTCTCAAACATTCCTGCTGCTGACCTTGTGAAGGGAGACGTCGTGCTTCTGGTACTTGTTATTTCGTACCAACTCTTCCGGTGTTTTTTAACGTAGTCGTGCAGCGTATGGGTGACAAGACCCCGGCAGATCTGCTCATCTTTTCTGCAACGGACCTCAAGGTTGATAATAGTAGCCTCACTGGCGAGTCTGAACCCCAGGAACGCGGGCCTAATCACAAAGGATCGAATGGGCGGCCAGTTGAGGCTGATAACTTGGCATGTTACCGTTCTTACGTATATTCCAACTACTCATTAAAAGGATGTAGGTCTTCAACTCGACTCTAGTCGTAAATGGCGAAGCATGGGGAGGTACGTTCCCAAGGGCGGCGTCGGCGTTGACATATACTCAACTGAACACTAGTCGTTGTCCGGACTGGAGACCGTACGCTTATCGGCAAGTCATGCCCCTGGACTCGCTCGGCCCTTCACCGGACATAAACATATCTTCCACAGGTCAGATCGCGCAGCTCACCGGAGGTGAGACTGGGAACAAGTCGCCATTAGCAGTGGAAATGTACGTTTCTTGCAATATTTCTTCATTTAATGGGGCGAGACGTTAGAAGCTGACCAGAAGAAAAACTGTCTGAAATTGTAGTTCTCGCTTTGTTGTGTTGGTATCTGTCATCGCAATTATCTTCGCCATTGTGTTCCTCGTCGTGGGCGTCACTACCGTTTACAAGGGCAAGGCCACGCAGACATTCACCTTCGCGGTGTCAATTCTCGTAGCATTCGTCCCAGAGGGCTTACCGTCCACGGTTACACTGCTGTATGCATCTCGTACTCGTCTCCTTAGTTACTACTAAAGCTATTCAGGCTATCCATTGCCGCGAAACGCATGGCTTCCCAGAATGTACTAGTCAAGGATCTACAAGGGGTGGAGACCTTGGGTACGTGTGACATTTTTCCTCCTGTGGTGTTGTCACTCATGACGTATGACGTATGACAGGCTCGGTGAGTTCAATCACCAGCGCTTTGACCTGGCTCACCTTATGAGGCAGCTGACCTTGTTAGCCACCGATAAGACTGGCACCCTCACCCGGAATCAGATGACGGTGCACACTCAAAGGCTTCATGTCAAATTCCCAGACTTACACGTATAGTTCAGGTGACGAACTTATGGAACAACGTCGGAATATTTTCCGCATTCCAGTCAAACAATGATGAGCAAGATACTGCTACTTTCTCTCTCGACGCTTCAGGGATGAGCGAACTTGTTGCTACTGCTGCACTCAACTCGCGTATCAAGTTTGATCGCACTGACGTTGCGTTCGCCCAGCGCGACATCATGGGCGATGCAACTGAGACGGGCCTCGCACGCTTTGCAGGTCGTTCATTGGGAGACTACGACGCATACTTGCGCGAATTTCCCAAGCTGTTTGAGGTTCCCTTCAATTCGATGAATAAGTGGGCTTTGGTCATCGTGCATAAGCCCCACAACACTGGCCGGCTTGTGTCGTACATCAAAGGAGCACCTGAGCGCGTACTGGCAAAGAGCACGACCTATCTGAGGAACGGGAATGTTGTTCCCATAGACGATGCATTCAGAGAAAGCTATGAAAATGCTTACAATGTTTGGTCTCCCTTTGCACTCGCGCTGAATCTATCATTTACCCCCAGTTTACAGTACATGGCATCA
This sequence comes from Russula sp. MG48, assembly GCA_003313725.1. Classification (NCBI taxonomy): domain Eukaryota; kingdom Fungi; phylum Basidiomycota; class Agaricomycetes; order Russulales; family Russulaceae; genus Russula; species Russula sp. MG48. Next base: position 6,992 of record QLOS01002655.1, on the reverse strand, counting down.
CGTGGTCACCGCGTAATTGGTTGCGCCCAGTATCTCCTCCCGGAGGATCAATACCCAGCGGACTACCCATTCTCCAAGAAGGACGTGAACTACCCAGACTCCGAATACTGTTTCTTGGGTTTGATCTCACTTGAGGACCCACCTAAACATGGAGTGCGCGAAGCCATTGGAACACTTCGTCTGGCCGGCATTAAGGTTATCATGGTTACTGGTGCGTTAAGCACGCACGTTGATCCCTCTTCACGCCTCGCTTATTCGCTACGTTGTCTTAACGTAGGTGACCACCCAAAGACCGCTGAGGCAATTGCTCGAAAAATCAATCTCATGATCGGTGACACGAAAGAAACTCTCAGCGCGAAGACAGAGCGATCCGTTCGGGAAATATACGAAGATGAGGTATCGGCTGTCGTTATCCACGGTGACGACATCGACTCGCTCGAAGGCTGGCAATGGGATCTGAGTAGGCCAAAAAACGCTCCTCGACGTTATACGGTGCTGACCTTTGACGTCACTCAGTCTTCAGTAAGGAAGAGGTTGTGTTCGCGCGGACGTCGCCGCAGCACAAGCTCGAAATCGGTACCTATAGTTTCTTCATGAGCACCTGACAAAGCGCTGACGTTTCACTTAGTCAAGCGTGCACAGGCTCTCGGACACATTGTCGGAGTGTAGGTGCTCCCTACTCTTCATTACTGCCATGTCTAACTTGGTGTCGCAGGACTGGTGATGGCGTCAATGACTCTCCAGCACTGAAGCGTGCGGACCTCGGCATTGCGATGAACGTGTCTGGCTCGGACGTGTCTAAAGAGGCTGCTAATATGATTCTTCTTGATGACAACTTCGCCTCGACTGTCAAGGGCGTCCAGGAGGGTCGCCAAATATTCGTGAATCTGAAGCGTTCCATCCAATATACGATCTCTCACACCACGCCTGAGGTCATTCCTCAGCTTCTCTGTACGTCCTTTGAGTACCAAGTGGAGTCGGGATATTAACCATTGTGTAGATGTGATCGTCCCCGTCCCTCTGCCACTGTCAGCTATCCTAATTCTTGTGATAGGTAAAGTTAGATATGTTGTCATGGAGCTCCGCTGTTGACGACAGCTCTTTCAGATCTTGGTTTCGAGCTTTTGGTTGCCGTACGTGGTATCTCCCTGGCTATTTCTACCATGCAGTGCGACAGAGTTGGTGACACTGACGAAACTCTCAGTTGTCATTTGCGTGGGACAAGCCCGAGACGGAGGACAGCTTGATGCGGATGCCTCCACGGAAGCCTGGTTCGTTATCTTCCTCAATTTTTACGTACTTTGTTAAAGTCAAATAACTCAAGTTAACGAGCGCTCAATCATGAGCCGCAAACGTCGCGCCCTGCGACGCAGCAAGACGTTAGGACAAGACACCGAGTCACAGACAGATACTCAACCCAGTCGCTTAGCCCTCCTCGTGCGAAAGCTGAAGTCCCCTTTCACCCGCCAGTTCTGGGAGGATCGTTTTGAGACGACTGAAGATGAGACCCTTGTCGATGGCAAGGTCCTTAGTTATGCGTACCTCGAAGTAGGGGTGATCGAGACGATAGGATCGTAAGTGTCCCATCGCTGTATCGTTCACGCCACTAATACATAGCCCTCAGGCTGTTAGCCTACTTTATTGTCTTCCATAAGAAGGGATTTTCACCGAACGACCTCCGAGTGGCACAGAAGAATGGCGGCAAGTTACATGCCCCCATTTTCGCTATGTCTTTCACTAACTCAGCTACAGGTTACTTCACCCATCACAGCCCTGACTTTATCAACTACAAGGGGCAGCCACTTAACGCTGCTCAACAAGTCGAAGCACTTGCACAGGCACAATCCATCGGTGCGTAATATGGTTGGCGTGGTTTATCACTGCCGAATGACATTGTGTGCAGTGTACTTGTCAATATTCTTTTCCCAATGCTTCAACGTAAGACGTTACTTGATCTCCGTGTTTACGTCCACCTACCCGCTTTGCACAGGTTTTTGCCGTCAAAGCAAGATTCCGTTTCCCGTTCGGGAAAAACGTAGTTAGCAACAAGTACAACTTCATTGGGATCTTTGCTGGTGGTGCCTTTGTTATGTTCCTCATCTACACACCGCCATTCCACTCCGTCTTTGGGGGTTCTCACAAGTTGCTGCCGCTATACTGGCTCATCCCTATCGCCTTCGGTTGTCTGACCCTCGTTTGGGCTAGCATCCGTGTTCTGCTTGCGCGCAGATCGATCGATCGGATACGTGTCAAAGACATCAGGGGCCTTTCGATGTGTAAGTTCTTTTCTTGGCACTTCCAAGTGTAAACGTTGGGGGCTGAATGTTTGCTTTCCCTCAAGTCCCTACGATGCGTACCATGAGCATGCGCTCTCGGCATTGAGCGTTACGAGTGAGGGAGGGTTGTTCGGAAGTGATACGGACATTTACGCGCCCTGTGATGATAGCCAACGCCCTGTATGTCAAATGAGATCTAATCCCCATGCTCGGAATGGCAAGCCAATTCTGTTGGTACCTGCATCGGTTTGAGCTGGACAAAACCCGTTCGTCGCCACCGCGGATGCTTCCACATTCTGACTATCGTTCACCGTGTCCATATCCCAGACTAATGAGGCGTCCTCGTGCTGTTCAAGGACTCATCGTGTCACAAAATGAACAGTTATTTCGCATGCCTTTAGTGGTGAAAGCTCTGCGCCTCCGACACGCGAGGGTATGAGCGCCTTATATTTCCGTGGATTTTCCGTGGATGGGGGACCCTGGGTTTCGCGAGTGCAAGTTCTGTTTTCGTTGTTGCGATGCTTGTTTTGTGTGCCCCCTGATTGAGGGATGCTGTGCTGGAATGTGCTTCCCCTGCAAACGCGGTAGGATTTGAAAGCAACGCTCAATACTCATGGGTGCTGCCAAGCCAAACCTGTATCTTTTGTGTTTGGGCCTCATTCATAATCCGCCTACAGCATCGTCGTTCGTCTTCACATGAGGAACGCTGGCTGGCTAACATGCAATAGCTCCACCTCTCCAACTAAGTCCGAGAAATTTCCGGCACAGGTTGTTGTACGTACCCCCTCGTCCTTGGCACAAGTAAAGCCAAGCAGGTTATGGCACCGGAATGTCTGCCTACTTGTATAAAGCATGCGATCGTTCTTCCGGTTTTTTTGTCTCTACATTCAAATCCTTTGCGCAGTCATGAGTGGGTACACTTCTTCAGTTTGCATCGTATTTCTCTTGACGAGCCTGCCGCCATGGGCTCCTTAGACAAGATCTTAACAAGCTCGGATGATCTTCCTTACAACTATGTCCCGACTATGTGGGTGTGTGCTATGTTCATAGCCCTCTTCTCGCTATCTTCCAGTAGGCCGTTTGATCTTGTTCTAGTCTATATCCTCATGAGAATCTTCTAGTTATTCATGTCGTGCAAGCTATCCGCTTCCGTCTATGGTGGTTGTTCCCGACGGCCATTTTTTGTGGCCTGCTCGAAATAATAGGCTGGAGCGCTCGATTGTGGTCCAGCAAGAACCCGTTCCTCCGCAAAGCATTCATCATGTCGTACGTCTTGTCGTGGTCCCACGGCCTCGAGGGTAGGTATGCTGACCATCGTGGGTGGGGTTGGTACAGGACCGCAACGACCATCGTAGCTCCGACGCCCCTTGTTGCAGCGAACTTTATCATCTTGGGACGGATTACTAGGCGACTAGGCCCGCAATTCTGCCGCCTTAGCCCCAGGTGGTGTGAGTCACGGTGACACTCTCAGTCATAATCCATAGCCATGCTGAGCGACACCCTCGCAGACACGATATTGTTCCTTTCATGCGTGAGCTGCGTCCTCCCTAATATGTTCTGTTTTTATAATAAGCGTGTACGGGTCGTCAGGATATCCTTGCCTTCGTCATTCAATCAGTTGGCGGTTCAATTGCCTCGGGGACGCAACCGGTTCTCGGCGGCCATATTGCCCTCGGTGGGATCGCCCTCCAGCTCGGTTTGTCTACTATTCTCCTTCTCGTCGACAGTCACAGGGTCGTTGACACGCACGCAGTGGTGCTCATACTGTACACCGCCCTTGCGACTGAATTCCTGGTCCGGTTCGCCCTGGATAGGCCGGTGCGACACATTCACAACGTGGAGGGGGGTATCAAGGTTAATCCGCAACGCGGCACTGTGGACGCGTCGATGAGGCACATGCTATTCGGCATGTCGGCCATGACGTTGCTCATCCTTACTCGATCGATATACCGGACGATAGAACTCGCCGGTGGCTGGGATGGCAAAGTGATTTCGACTCAGTGGCTCTTCAGTAAGTTTGCATGTCAAGACATATGGACACAGTGATGTTGATAAGTACCATATGCACCGGCAGACGTGTTCGACGGCACTATGGTCATGGTGGCTATTTTCACGCTGAATGTTTTCCATCCTGGCGTGCTGCTCTGCAGACTGGACGACGAACAAGGGATGAGGACCAATGAGCAGAAGGATCAGGACTCTCACAGTGAATAGGTGATATTCAAGGGAATTTTCTTTTTTTAGGGGGGAGGCGAGAGAGCGCCACATCAGTGATTTGGCAAAAAGGTTTCCAGTTTTTCCTAGGTCAGTCTATTCTACTTTAAGGTAAAAAAAAATAGGTGTTTAGGTCATAGTAATATCGTGAGTGTGATGGTCAACGAAGTTATATGTCGTGATTCAGGAATTTGTGAAGATCCATAAAAACATGCAGGACATGACTCGGAGCTCTTCGAGCGACTCGAATAGTCACGGTATTACTAATATCGATGACTTCAACAGTAGCCTTCAATTGAACAGTAGCCTGAGGCCGCCCACCTCAGGCTATCACGTTCAGCCTTTTCCTTTAATTTTCCATTTGAGTGTTGATATAACTTCTAGATTCTGAAGCTATACGTCGTTACATTATTAATAGTTTTCTTAGGTTTCCTAGGTTTCTGTAGCAGTGAGATTGGTACGTTTCTGGGGAGTGGGACATGAGTTCCCAAGTCCCCAGGTTTCCTTGTTTTTTTTTTTGGGTTTTTGGGGTTGAGAACAAAAACTTGCTACATTTTCGTGTACTTCAAGTTATCTGCCCCCCATATCCCCAAGCATTTGGTATTCCTCATGTCTGGCAAGGAGTCCGAAAGCAGACTGCTGGGCACCCCGTGAAGGGAATGCTCGGGCTAAGGTAGCCACCATCAGGAACTGGCACCCCCTAAACCCTAGGGTTACACCTTTCACCCCCTCTGCAGCACGACAAACATCATTTGTTAGTTCCGCAGTTTGATAGATACAGATCCCCTCTCCCATTCTCCGGAAGAAATGCTCAAAAATATTTCATGTAGCATGAATTGAAACCAAAATATAGTAGTAACCCAAACCCTAGGGGGTGTCGGTTCCTGATGGCGGCTACCTTATGAGCAACTGACGGCAGTCTTTGATACGGTCAATATGCATGTGGCACATATAGAGCCCTGCTGCAGCCCGCGGACTACCATGATCGATATGGTCTAGTGACATCCATACCGACTACTGTAGGACGAGTATTGAGGAGAGTCAAGCCGTACAGCCGTCTACTGGCTGTATGATATGAGCACACCATGTAGGGCGTGGGCAGAGAATTAGCTGGATGTGGGAGGAGGCCCGGGGGGCAACCGACGCAATCAAAGAGTCGATACATGAGTGGGCGTCCCGCTGAGCCCGCGCGGCGGTTGCCTGCGCCTGCGATGAGCGATCGAGCTCGCCGCGGCCACGTGCCAGTGGTTGTGCGAGCTTCGCAATATTACTATGGTTTTTTCTCTCTCATTTTCCTTTTTGCTCCATTCTTATCTGATCTGTTGTATGCACCTAAATAATGTGCAGCTACGACTGGGCAGCGCGTGCGTATGCGATCCACGGTTGTACGGGTGTCCTACTTTCATCGAGACGGTCCGGCCTTGATTTGGCCGGGGTGAGTTTTCCAAGGCTGATGCATAGTGAATCTGGTGCACCCTGATAGCCGAGGTCAGACTGAGGCGCGCACGGACAGTAGGTGCTTTGACAGAGAAAACGATCTCCGCACCAATCTGCAGTCGCCGCCGCAAATCACCTGTATAGTACAGTTGACTATCTCATACCGCATAAGTGAAAATTATGTAGGACGAGAATTTTCTCTGCGTACCAACTGACGCTCATTCCATAAAAAGCTATACACGTGACATTTATGCACTACGAGGCCATGCGCTATGAGATAGTCAACTGTACTACTATTCATAGGAAATTGTCTTAATTTTTTGGTAATTGAATTAGCTAATTCGCCTCAATGTTATGTATCCGCGGGCCCGTAGGATGTTCCTAACCGCCCGTTCGTCTCGTTTCAAACAAACACTTATATCATGGCCATAAAGAGGCACCGAAGTATCTTGGGGTTCAGATATCAAGGGGCTGAAGGAGGATAACCGTCCCAGTGGATTGTAGAATGACAACACCAGCTCTTTTGCACAGCTCCGGATTATCCACGCCCACATCGCCATTGATTCAGAGGTTTGCACACGAGTCACCCAGACGCGCTTAAAGATGCGCTTTCGTGCACTTTCACGAGCACTCACTACGGAAATGAGTATTTGTTCATGTCCCCTTTATCATATTCACTTATAATACTGTAGTACCAAGATAGTAAATTTCAGTTGTAAGCAATTATAGACCTTCGATTCTGATGTGATCCCATCAAAATTGTGCCACAAATTTAATGAAATTTGATGATGTAGTGCCACCTTTAAGATCTCCGAGCATTTGATAATATGCAGCAGCAGCCTGTTGTTCAATCGCTCAGTATGGTAACTTCGGTCTTGCTCAGAATCGCGACGACTTGTGCGCGAGATTTGTTCAACAACATACCAGTGGTTGTTCTGAACCACTTGTGGGTGCACCTTTCGGGTCGTGGGCTCTCAGTTCGCGTGGCGTCTGGCACATTGAGGCTATCCGAGGCGGCGAGGCTATAGTTAGCCGGGCGGGCTGCGTTGTTAACACATCTCGGCG